>OZ019952.1:3213098-3215598 GCA_963970385.1 Theonella swinhoei | reverse complement strand
TGGGCACATTTCGACGGTAGTACCCGTCGACGGTGAAGTAGGTACACTTCGACAGTGACACACTTCGACGGTGACACACTTCGACGGTACCCGTCGACGGTGATGTGGCTACACTTCGACGGTACGGTAGTACCCGTCGACGCGTCGAAATGTGCCCACTACACCGTCGACGGATACTACCGTCGAAATGTGCCCACTTCACCGTCAACGGATGCCGTCAAAGTTTGCCACCGTCGAAGTGTACCTACTTCACCGTCGACGTGATTTTTCGACAGTGATGTGGGTACACGATATTTCGACCCCGACGTGGGTAACCAACACTACCGTCGACGGTACACTTCCACGGTGTACGGCGGTGTGTGTGGAATATGTAGTGATTTTGTACAATTCCATCGGGACTGTGTACATTAAATGCATATTCAAGAAGGAATTTGCTTGCCAGCTGTTGAGTACTACCAGACCTAGACTCTAGTTTTGTGAAAATGTAGGTGCAATGTACATAACGTGTATGGGAGACTATGTAAAAATGTAGGTGCAATGTACAAACATGTATGGGAACACCACCACAGATGACATGATAGTAGTAGCTTTTGAGTGCCTGGCAGGTTACCTCCCTGCATTTTCTGCTGCTGGAGGGTTTGTGTGAGGTGAGCTGCTGTTCTACCATTTCTAAGCCTAGAGGCTGCACATGTATGTATTGTCCCAAGCCTTTATTTTTCTAAGCTTAGAGGCTGTATGCATACTCGAGTGTATTTGGGCTGTTTATGTTCGTATTTTATTGGAGTTTGGACACTGTGCGTGTGTGTGTGTGTGTGTGTGTGTGTGTGTGTGTGTGTGTGTGTGTGTGTGGAGAGTTGGCCGGCCAAAAGATCTGTAACCCACCGCCCCGGTTCTGGAGGCTGTCCTGCTCCAGTCTGTGCATGTCGTGTGTCATACGTCTTGTGCATAGTTATTGTTCGGTTTGTTGAGATTAGGGTTCCGGCTTTCCTTCTCTCTAATACCTCTTGGCCAGTGTGCTATACGCATGCTTTTCCATGTATAGCGATGCAACATCTGTAGTCGGATATGACATCCAGATGTGCCAAACGAGTTAGGCAAGGCCGTCCACTTAGCCCACTCTTGTTCTGTCAATTCATTAGTGACCTTAGACTGTACTCTACAGTCAAGCAGTGCGGGTAAGATCATGATAATATTATCGACCAAGAGGAGCATCAAACAAACAACACCGAAATTGAGCTTATGCATTGAAAATTCTGTTAATTGATCTGGAATGTCCCATCATCAGCTACAAACATCGGTGTATACGGAGAATTGGGCAGGATTCCACTGAAAATAAGAGGAAATATTGAATATTGGCTACGTCCTTTAACATCACACAAGTACTAGTTGTTGCATGGGCCCGAGTGCCACACAGGATATGTTGGCACAGTTATATAACTATCCCGTGTGAGCACGAGGGCCCATGCAACAACTAATCTGTTGCCACTTGAATGGTTTCCCAACCCCTAACCACTCCCTTACTAGCCTCACGTAATTAGTGATGTAATAAGTGTGCCACACACGATACGTTGGCACACTTTAGCCTTTGATCTGTTACTCTACCAGGAAAAAACATATCTCCCCGTACTGTGGGCCTGCTATAGAAAACACCAACAGTTCAACTCATTGTGTGATTATCACATATACGGTCTGTATTGAATCATTGCGATTTATCCAATTACGACGAAGTGTCCAGACTAGAGCCAGCAGAGGTAGCACTTAGAGCCGGAGAACGTCTATACGATCAATATGCAAAAGTGGAGACAGGATACATCACACTCCCAAAAATGAGACCCTACCAACTTATTTGTTTCTACCATCCCACTTGCGCACGGCAGTTGCAAGGTTCAGAAGAAGTCGCCATTCGCTAGCCATTGAAACAGGACGATACACTCACTAGACCACCTTTACCTCCAGAGGAAAGAGTGTGTCGAACGTGTGGAGTTGTATGGAAGATGAAACGCATTACCGCTCTTCGATACACAGATTGCCAGAATACGAGGACTTTGTACCCGCGAAAAGAAAGCGCAATTAACATGCTCCCCACAGATGCAAAGTTTACAACAGCTGCGAATTACAACGAAATATTCGGTTTGAAACTAGGACAATAAGATGTAGTCTCAATCTTTTTCCTTTTTTTGTTTGTTGTTGCTGTTGTTGTTGTTGTTGTTGTTGTTGTTGTTGTGTTGTACCGTCGCCATTGGTGGTGGTGGTGTTTTTGTTGTCGTAGAATCGACACCTTTCAGACCACGCCTTCGCAAAATGCCCCCTTAGGCAGCGTGCACAGTGCAGAGCAGCAATGTTTATACCAGGAAACGGCTGAAATTGGCGTTGGAAGCGGCAAATTGAAACTGAAAATGAAAAAATTGACTTGCACACGCACATCCCGTAGACTTGCCGTGACCCCGCCCGCATCCGCAACCACCCAAAAATGCAATTCAATCCCCATTAATTAACTAAT
>OZ019952.1:3198707-3202898 GCA_963970385.1 Theonella swinhoei | reverse complement strand
GTACCTGTCGACGGTGAAGTGGGTACACTTCGACGATAGTACCTGTCGACGGTGAAGTGGGTACACTTCGACGATAGTACCTGTCGACGGTCGATAGTACCTGTCGACGGTGAAGTGGGTACACTTCGACGATAGTACCTGTCGACGGTGAAGTGGGAACACTTCGACGGTGACAGTTCGACGATAGTACCTGTCGACGGTGAAGTGGGTACACTTCGACGATAGTACCTGTCGACGGTGAAGTGGGTACACTTCGACGGTGACAGTGCGACGATAGTACCTGTCGACGGTGAAGTGGGTACACTTCGACGATAGTACCTGTCGACGGTGAAGTGGGTACACTTCGACGATAGTACCTGTCGACGGTGAAGTGGGTACACTTCGACGATAGTACCTGTCGACGGTGAAGTGGGTACACTTCGACGATAGTACCTGTCGACGGTGAAGTGGGAACACTTCGACGGTGACAGTTCGACGATAGTACCTGTCGACGGTGAAGTGGGTACACTTCGACGGTGACACACCGGCGATAACCGTCGACGGTGAAGTACCCGTCGAGGTTGGTGAAGTGGGTGCACTTCGACGGTGGTGAATCGACGGTGACACACTTCGACGGCACCCGTCGACGGTGAAGTGGGTACACTTCCGACGGTTACAAACACGGTGAAGTGGGTACACTTCGACGGTGGCACACTTCGACGGCGACACACTTCGACGGTAAAGGGGTACCCGCATCACCGTCGACGGTGATGTGGGTACAGTCCGACGATAGTACTTGTCCAATTCAATCCTCGACGGGTACTACCATCGAAGGTACCCACATCACTTCGACGGTGACCACTTTGACGGGGATGTGGGTACACTTCGACGGTGACACTTGGACGGTACCCGTGGACGGTGAAGTGGGTACACTCGACGGTAGTACCCGTCGACGGTTCGACGGTACGGTAGTACCCGTCGACGGTGAAGTAGGTACACTTCGACGATACGGTAGTACCCGTCGACGGTGAAGTGGGCCCATTTCGACGATAGTACCCGTCGACGGTGAAGTAGGTACACTTCGACGGTGACACACTTCGACGCGGTACCCGTGGACGGTGAAGTAGGTACACTTCGACGGTAGTACCCGTCGACGGTGAAGTGGGTACACTTCGACGATACGGTAGTACCCGTCGACGGTGAAGTGGGCACATTTCGACGGTAGTACCCGTCGACGGTGAAGTAGGTACACTTCGACAGTGACACACTTCGACGGTGACACACTTCGACGGTACCCGTCGACGGTGATGTGGCTACACTTCGACGGTACGGTAGTACCCGTCGACGCGTCGAAATGTGCCCACTACACCGTCGACGGATACTACCGTCGAAATGTGCCCACTTCACCGTCAACGGATGCCGTCAAAGTTTGCCACCGTCGAAGTGTACCTACTTCACCGTCGACGTGATTTTTCGACAGTGATGTGGGTACACGATATTTCGACCCCGACGTGGGTAACCAACACTACCGTCGACGGTACACTTCCACGGTGTACGGCGGTGTGTGTGGAATATGTAGTGATTTTGTACAATTCCATCGGGACTGTGTACATTAAATGCATATTCAAGAAGGAATTTGCTTGCCAGCTGTTGAGTACTACCAGACCTAGACTCTAGTTTTGTGAAAATGTAGGTGCAATGTACATAACGTGTATGGGAGACTATGTAAAAATGTAGGTGCAATGTACAAACATGTATGGGAACACCACCACAGATGACATGATAGTAGTAGCTTTTGAGTGCCTGGCAGGTTACCTCCCTGCATTTTCTGCTGCTGGAGGGTTTGTGTGAGGTGAGCTGCTGTTCTACCATTTCTAAGCCTAGAGGCTGCACATGTATGTATTGTCCCAAGCCTTTATTTTTCTAAGCTTAGAGGCTGTATGCATACTCGAGTGTATTTGGGCTGTTTATGTTCGTATTTTATTGGAGTTTGGACACTGTGCGTGTGTGTGTGTGTGTGTGTGTGTGTGTGTGTGTGTGTGTGTGTGTGGAGAGTTGGCCGGCCAAAAGATCTGTAACCCACCGCCCCGGTTCTGGAGGCTGTCCTGCTCCAGTCTGTGCATGTCGTGTGTCATACGTCTTGTGCATAGTTATTGTTCGGTTTGTTGAGATTAGGGTTCCGGCTTTCCTTCTCTCTAATACCTCTTGGCCAGTGTGCTATACGCATGCTTTTCCATGTATAGCGATGCAACATCTGTAGTCGGATATGACATCCAGATGTGCCAAACGAGTTAGGCAAGGCCGTCCACTTAGCCCACTCTTGTTCTGTCAATTCATTAGTGACCTTAGACTGTACTCTACAGTCAAGCAGTGCGGGTAAGATCATGATAATATTATCGACCAAGAGGAGCATCAAACAAACAACACCGAAATTGAGCTTATGCATTGAAAATTCTGTTAATTGATCTGGAATGTCCCATCATCAGCTACAAACATCGGTGTATACGGAGAATTGGGCAGGATTCCACTGAAAATAAGAGGAAATATTGAATATTGGCTACGTCCTTTAACATCACACAAGTACTAGTTGTTGCATGGGCCCGAGTGCCACACAGGATATGTTGGCACAGTTATATAACTATCCCGTGTGAGCACGAGGGCCCATGCAACAACTAATCTGTTGCCACTTGAATGGTTTCCCAACCCCTAACCACTCCCTTACTAGCCTCACGTAATTAGTGATGTAATAAGTGTGCCACACACGATACGTTGGCACACTTTAGCCTTTGATCTGTTACTCTACCAGGAAAAAACATATCTCCCCGTACTGTGGGCCTGCTATAGAAAACACCAACAGTTCAACTCATTGTGTGATTATCACATATACGGTCTGTATTGAATCATTGCGATTTATCCAATTACGACGAAGTGTCCAGACTAGAGCCAGCAGAGGTAGCACTTAGAGCCGGAGAACGTCTATACGATCAATATGCAAAAGTGGAGACAGGATACATCACACTCCCAAAAATGAGACCCTACCAACTTATTTGTTTCTACCATCCCACTTGCGCACGGCAGTTGCAAGGTTCAGAAGAAGTCGCCATTCGCTAGCCATTGAAACAGGACGATACACTCACTAGACCACCTTTACCTCCAGAGGAAAGAGTGTGTCGAACGTGTGGAGTTGTATGGAAGATGAAACGCATTACCGCTCTTCGATACACAGATTGCCAGAATACGAGGACTTTGTACCCGCGAAAAGAAAGCGCAATTAACATGCTCCCCACAGATGCAAAGTTTACAACAGCTGCGAATTACAACGAAATATTCGGTTTGAAACTAGGACAATAAGATGTAGTCTCAATCTTTTTCCTTTTTTTGTTTGTTGTTGCTGTTGTTGTTGTTGTTGTTGTTGTTGTTGTGTTGTACCGTCGCCATTGGTGGTGGTGGTGTTTTTGTTGTCGTAGAATCGACACCTTTCAGACCACGCCTTCGCAAAATGCCCCCTTAGGCAGCGTGCACAGTGCAGAGCAGCAATGTTTATACCAGGAAACGGCTGAAATTGGCGTTGGAAGCGGCAAATTGAAACTGAAAATGAAAAAATTGACTTGCACACGCACATCCCGTAGACTTGCCGTGACCCCGCCCGCATCCGCAACCACCCAAAAATGCAATTCAATCCCCATTAATTAACTAATTAATTAACCAGGGGTTAATTAATAATTCATCAAGTCTAGTCGCTTAACTCCGCCCAGTCATTTGCACGCCTTCTCGCACCTGGCAGAACCTTGCCACAGTCGTCGAGGCCAGTGAGGCCTGCCGGAACTCCCCCCCTTCGTCCTACGGACTGGCCCCCTCCGATCTGCGGCTGTGGACGTGCGCCAAATGAAAATATGCCTTCGGCAACACACCCCTGCACGCTCCCACTAGCACCGCAACCAAACACGCGTCCACACTTCACCCGTCACACTTTTCGCCATATATGGTCAAACACCCACCTGACAGTCACGTGACCTCACCCTCACCTTCACCACAATCGGTGACCACCTCTCACCGAAGGAGGTGTCGATGCAACCTTCCCGGTCCGAGTTACGGCAAGACACACACACACACACACACAAACACACTGTCACTGACAGGTGCTCCGATCTTACAAACACTCTCAGTCGTCGCCCCAACTTAGACTAAAATTCAGTCGTTTCTTGCCTATAT
>OZ019952.1:3186207-3191207 GCA_963970385.1 Theonella swinhoei | reverse complement strand
AAGTGGGTACACTTCGACGATAGTACCTGTCGACGGTCGATAGTACCTGTCGACGGTGAAGTGGGTACACTTCGACGATAGTACCTGTCGACGGTGAAGTGGGTACACTTCGACGATAGTACCTGTCGACGGTCGATAGTACCTGTCGACGGTGAAGTGGGTACACTTCGACGATAGTACCTGTCGACGGTGAAGTGGGAACACTTCGACGGTGACAGTTCGACGATAGTACCTGTCGACGGTGAAGTGGGTACACTTCGACGATAGTACCTGTCGACGGTGAAGTGGGTACACTTCGACGGTGACAGTGCGACGATAGTACCTGTCGACGGTGAAGTGGGTACACTTCGACGATAGTACCTGTCGACGGTGAAGTGGGTACACTTCGACGATAGTACCTGTCGACGGTGAAGTGGGTACACTTCGACGATAGTACCTGTCGACGGTGAAGTGGGAACACTTCGACGGTGACAGTTCGACGATAGTACCTGTCGACGGTGAAGTGGGTACACTTCGACGATAGTACCTGTCGACGGTGAAGTGGGTACACTTCGACGGTGACAGTGCGACGATAGTACCTGTCGACGGTGAAGTGGGTACACTTCGACGATAGTACCTGTCGACGGTGAAGTGGGTACACTTCGACGATAGTACCTGTCGACGGTGAAGTGGGAACACTTCGACGGTGACAGTTCGACGATAGTACCTGTCGACGGTGAAGTGGGTACACTTCGACGGTGACACACCGGCGATAACCGTCGACGGTGAAGTACCCGTCGAGGTTGGTGAAGTGGGTGCACTTCGACGGTGGTGAATCGACGGTGACACACTTCGACGGCACCCGCCGACGGTGAAGTGGGTACACTTCCGACGGTTACAAACACGGTGAAGTGGGTACACTTCGACGGTGGCACACTTCGACGGCGACACACTTCGACGGTAAAGGGGTACCCGCATCACCGTCGACGGTGATGTGGGTACAGTCCGACGATAGTACTTGTCCAATTCAATCCTCGACGGGTACTACCATCGAAGGTACCCACATCACTTCGACGGTGACCACTTTGACGGGGATGTGGGTACACTTCGACGGTGACACTTGGACGGTACCCGTGGACGGTGAAGTGGGTACACTCGACGGTAGTACCCGTCGACGGTTCGACGGTACGGTAGTACCCGTCGACGGTGAAGTAGGTACACTTCGACGATACGGTAGTACCCGTCGACGGTGAAGTGGGCCCATTTCGACGATAGTACCCGTCGACGGTGAAGTAGGTACACTTCGACGGTGACACACTTCGACGCGGTACCCGTGGACGGTGAAGTAGGTACACTTCGACGGTAGTACCCGTCGACGGTGAAGTGGGTACACTTCGACGATACGGTAGTACCCGTCGACGGTGAAGTGGGCACATTTCGACGGTAGTACCCGTCGACGGTGAAGTAGGTACACTTCGACAGTGACACACTTCGACGGTGACACACTTCGACGGTACCCGTCGACGGTGATGTGGCTACACTTCGACGGTACGGTAGTACCCGTCGACGCGTCGAAATGTGCCCACTACACCGTCGACGGATACTACCGTCGAAATGTGCCCACTTCACCGTCAACGGATGCCGTCAAAGTTTGCCACCGTCGAAGTGTACCTACTTCACCGTCGACGTGATTTTTCGACAGTGATGTGGGTACACGATATTTCGACCCCGACGTGGGTAACCAACACTACCGTCGACGGTACACTTCCACGGTGTACGGCGGTGTGTGTGGAATATGTAGTGATTTTGTACAATTCCATCGGGACTGTGTACATTAAATGCATATTCAAGAAGGAATTTGCTTGCCAGCTGTTGAGTACTACCAGACCTAGACTCTAGTTTTGTGAAAATGTAGGTGCAATGTACATAACGTGTATGGGAGACTATGTAAAAATGTAGGTGCAATGTACAAACATGTATGGGAACACCACCACAGATGACATGATAGTAGTAGCTTTTGAGTGCCTGGCAGGTTACCTCCCTGCATTTTCTGCTGCTGGAGGGTTTGTGTGAGGTGAGCTGCTGTTCTACCATTTCTAAGCCTAGAGGCTGCACATGTATGTATTGTCCCAAGCCTTTATTTTTCTAAGCTTAGAGGCTGTATGCATACTCGAGTGTATTTGGGCTGTTTATGTTCGTATTTTATTGGAGTTTGGACACTGTGCGTGTGTGTGTGTGTGTGTGTGTGTGTGTGTGTGTGTGTGTGTGTGTGTGGAGAGTTGGCCGGCCAAAAGATCTGTAACCCACCGCCCCGGTTCTGGAGGCTGTCCTGCTCCAGTCTGTGCATGTCGTGTGTCATACGTCTTGTGCATAGTTATTGTTCGGTTTGTTGAGATTAGGGTTCCGGCTTTCCTTCTCTCTAATACCTCTTGGCCAGTGTGCTATACGCATGCTTTTCCATGTATAGCGATGCAACATCTGTAGTCGGATATGACATCCAGATGTGCCAAACGAGTTAGGCAAGGCCGTCCACTTAGCCCACTCTTGTTCTGTCAATTCATTAGTGACCTTAGACTGTACTCTACAGTCAAGCAGTGCGGGTAAGATCATGATAATATTATCGACCAAGAGGAGCATCAAACAAACAACACCGAAATTGAGCTTATGCATTGAAAATTCTGTTAATTGATCTGGAATGTCCCATCATCAGCTACAAACATCGGTGTATACGGAGAATTGGGCAGGATTCCACTGAAAATAAGAGGAAATATTGAATATTGGCTACGTCCTTTAACATCACACAAGTACTAGTTGTTGCATGGGCCCGAGTGCCACACAGGATATGTTGGCACAGTTATATAACTATCCCGTGTGAGCACGAGGGCCCATGCAACAACTAATCTGTTGCCACTTGAATGGTTTCCCAACCCCTAACCACTCCCTTACTAGCCTCACGTAATTAGTGATGTAATAAGTGTGCCACACACGATACGTTGGCACACTTTAGCCTTTGATCTGTTACTCTACCAGGAAAAAACATATCTCCCCGTACTGTGGGCCTGCTATAGAAAACACCAACAGTTCAACTCATTGTGTGATTATCACATATACGGTCTGTATTGAATCATTGCGATTTATCCAATTACGACGAAGTGTCCAGACTAGAGCCAGCAGAGGTAGCACTTAGAGCCGGAGAACGTCTATACGATCAATATGCAAAAGTGGAGACAGGATACATCACACTCCCAAAAATGAGACCCTACCAACTTATTTGTTTCTACCATCCCACTTGCGCACGGCAGTTGCAAGGTTCAGAAGAAGTCGCCATTCGCTAGCCATTGAAACAGGACGATACACTCACTAGACCACCTTTACCTCCAGAGGAAAGAGTGTGTCGAACGTGTGGAGTTGTATGGAAGATGAAACGCATTACCGCTCTTCGATACACAGATTGCCAGAATACGAGGACTTTGTACCCGCGAAAAGAAAGCGCAATTAACATGCTCCCCACAGATGCAAAGTTTACAACAGCTGCGAATTACAACGAAATATTCGGTTTGAAACTAGGACAATAAGATGTAGTCTCAATCTTTTTCCTTTTTTTGTTTGTTGTTGCTGTTGTTGTTGTTGTTGTTGTTGTTGTTGTGTTGTACCGTCGCCATTGGTGGTGGTGGTGTGTTTTGTTGTCGTAGAATCGACACCTTTCAGACCACGCCTTCGCAAAATGCCCCCTTAGGCAGCGTGCACAGTGCAGAGCAGCAATGTTTATACCAGGAAACGGCTGAAATTGGCGTTGGAAGCGGCAAATTGAAACTGAAAATGAAAAAATTGACTTGCACACGCACATCCCGTAGACTTGCCGTGACCCCGCCCGCATCCGCAACCACCCAAAAATGCAATTCAATCCCCATTAATTAACTAATTAATTAACCAGGGGTTAATTAATAATTCATCAAGTCTAGTCGCTTAACTCCGCCCAGTCATTTGCACGCCTTCTCGCACCTGGCAGAACCTTGCCACAGTCGTCGAGGCCAGTGAGGCCTGCCGGAACTCCCCCCCTTCGTCCTACGGACTGGCCCCCTCCGATCTGCGGCTGTGGACGTGCGCCAAATGAAAATATGCCTTCGGCAACACACCCCTGCACGCTCCCACTAGCACCGCAACCAAACACGCGTCCACACTTCACCCGTCACACTTTTCGCCATATATGGTCAAACACCCACCTGACAGTCACGTGACCTCACCCTCACCTTCACCACAATCGGTGACCACCTCTCACCGAAGGAGGTGTCGATGCAACCTTCCCGGTCCGAGTTACGGCAAGACACACACACACACACACAAACACACTGTCACTGACAGGTGCTCCGATCTTACAAACACTCTCAGTCGTCGCCCCAACTTAGACTAAAATTCAGTCGTTTCTTGCCTATATCGGGTGGTGAGGGGGGGGAGGTTTGCAAAAAATTGTTTTGCAAAGCTCTCTACAACTACCCAGTTTCGCTCGGTCGTGAAGGCACCTACCGTCGGTTTGTTGCCGTTCAGTGCGAGACGGGTGCTGTCGGTGAGCGAGGTCGGGTTGCCCGTGGCCACTGTAGGCGCGGTTGCATTGTCCTGCCGCCGTTTGCCGTCGACGGTGGAGAGTGTACGGCTTTCCTCGGCATTTTGGGGCCGGGTGAGAGTCGTCGGTCTCGTCAGATTCTTGTGTACGGGGAGTTTCTGTTCGGATGCACGTTGTTGCCCCACACTGGTGTGGCAGTGCCGTTGGTCGGAGTGTGGTCTGTGTGCGTCGGTTCCGTGCTCTGAGCGAGCACCCGGGGCCCGTGGTGGCCTGCAGGCGTCCTAGTCGTCTTAACGACGGCGATTTTGCGACGCCTGGTGGCCAGGAGGTGTATTGTCTTGAGGGAGGCGAGTCCGGTTTCGTACGACGGTAGGGTGTTGGTGGCTTTCCCTGCCGAGCGTTGAGAGACGTCGAAGTCGCTCCGGCCGCCCGCCAGCGGGTGGTCGGTTGCCTTCGTGGA
>OZ019952.1:3176207-3178707 GCA_963970385.1 Theonella swinhoei | reverse complement strand
ACGATAGTACCTGTCGACGGTGAAGTGGGTACACTTCGACGATAGTACCTGTCGACGGTGAAGTGGGAACACTTCGACGGTGACAGTTCGACGATAGTACCTGTCGACGGTGAAGTGGGTACACTTCGACGGTGACACACCGGCGATAACCGTCGACGGTGAAGTACCCGTCGAGGTTGGTGAAGTGGGTGCACTTCGACGGTGGTGAATCGACGGTGACACACTTCGACGGCACCCGTCGACGGTGAAGTGGGTACACTTCCGACGGTTACAAACACGGTGAAGTGGGTACACTTCGACGGTGGCACACTTCGACGGCGACACACTTCGACGGTAAAGGGGTACCCGCATCACCGTCGACGGTGATGTGGGTACAGTCCGACGATAGTACTTGTCCAATTCAATCCTCGACGGGTACTACCATCGAAGGTACCCACATCACTTCGACGGTGACCACTTTGACGGGGATGTGGGTACACTTCGACGGTGACACTTGGACGGTACCCGTGGACGGTGAAGTGGGTACACTCGACGGTAGTACCCGTCGACGGTTCGACGGTACGGTAGTACCCGTCGACGGTGAAGTAGGTACACTTCGACGATACGGTAGTACCCGTCGACGGTGAAGTGGGCCCATTTCGACGATAGTACCCGTCGACGGTGAAGTAGGTACACTTCGACGGTGACACACTTCGACGCGGTACCCGTGGACGGTGAAGTAGGTACACTTCGACGGTAGTACCCGTCGACGGTGAAGTGGGTACACTTCGACGATACGGTAGTACCCGTCGACGGTGAAGTGGGCACATTTCGACGGTAGTACCCGTCGACGGTGAAGTAGGTACACTTCGACAGTGACACACTTCGACGGTGACACACTTCGACGGTACCCGTCGACGGTGATGTGGCTACACTTCGACGGTACGGTAGTACCCGTCGACGCGTCGAAATGTGCCCACTACACCGTCGACGGATACTACCGTCGAAATGTGCCCACTTCACCGTCAACGGATGCCGTCAAAGTTTGCCACCGTCGAAGTGTACCTACTTCACCGTCGACGTGATTTTTCGACAGTGATGTGGGTACACGATATTTCGACCCCGACGTGGGTAACCAACACTACCGTCGACGGTACACTTCCACGGTGTACGGCGGTGTGTGTGGAATATGTAGTGATTTTGTACAATTCCATCGGGACTGTGTACATTAAATGCATATTCAAGAAGGAATTTGCTTGCCAGCTGTTGAGTACTACCAGACCTAGACTCTAGTTTTGTGAAAATGTAGGTGCAATGTACATAACGTGTATGGGAGACTATGTAAAAATGTAGGTGCAATGTACAAACATGTATGGGAACACCACCACAGATGACATGATAGTAGTAGCTTTTGAGTGCCTGGCAGGTTACCTCCCTGCATTTTCTGCTGCTGGAGGGTTTGTGTGAGGTGAGCTGCTGTTCTACCATTTCTAAGCCTAGAGGCTGCACATGTATGTATTGTCCCAAGCCTTTATTTTTCTAAGCTTAGAGGCTGTATGCATACTCGAGTGTATTTGGGCTGTTTATGTTCGTATTTTATTGGAGTTTGGACACTGTGCGTGTGTGTGTGTGTGTGTGTGTGTGTGTGTGTGTGTGTGTGGAGAGTTGGCCGGCCAAAAGATCTGTAACCCACCGCCCCGGTTCTGGAGGCTGTCCTGCTCCAGTCTGTGCATGTCGTGTGTCATACGTCTTGTGCATAGTTATTGTTCGGTTTGTTGAGATTAGGGTTCCGGCTTTCCTTCTCTCTAATACCTCTTGGCCAGTGTGCTATACGCATGCTTTTCCATGTATAGCGATGCAACATCTGTAGTCGGATATGACATCCAGATGTGCCAAACGAGTTAGGCAAGGCCGTCCACTTAGCCCACTCTTGTTCTGTCAATTCATTAGTGACCTTAGACTGTACTCTACAGTCAAGCAGTGCGGGTAAGATCATGATAATATTATCGACCAAGAGGAGCATCAAACAAACAACACCGAAATTGAGCTTATGCATTGAAAATTCTGTTAATTGATCTGGAATGTCCCATCATCAGCTACAAACATCGGTGTATACGGAGAATTGGGCAGGATTCCACTGAAAATAAGAGGAAATATCGAATATTGGCTACGTCCTTTAACATCACACAAGTACTAGTTGTTGCATGGGCCCGAGTGCCACACAGGATATGTTGGCACAGTTATATAACTATCCCGTGTGAGCACGAGGGCCCATGCAACAACTAATCTGTTGCCACTTGAATGGTTTCCCAACCCCTAACCACTCCCTTACTAGCCTCACGTAATTAGTGATGTAATAAGTGTGCCACACACGATACGTTGGCACACTTTAGCCTTTGATCTGTTACTCTACCAGGAAAAAACATATCTCCCCGTACTGTGGGCCTGCTATAGAAAACACCAACAGTTCAACTCATTGTGTGATTATCACATATACGGTCTGTATTGAATCATTGCGATT
>OZ019952.1:3163707-3166207 GCA_963970385.1 Theonella swinhoei | reverse complement strand
GACGATACGGTAGTACCCGTCGACGGTGAAGTGGGCACATTTCGACGGTAGTACCCGTCGACGGTGAAGTAGGTACACTTCGACAGTGACACACTTCGACGGTGACACACTTCGACGGTACCCGTCGACGGTGATGTGGCTACACTTCGACGGTACGGTAGTACCCGTCGACGCGTCGAAATGTGCCCACTACACCGTCGACGGATACTACCGTCGAAATGTGCCCACTTCACCGTCAACGGATGCCGTCAAAGTTTGCCACCGTCGAAGTGTACCTACTTCACCGTCGACGTGATTTTTCGACAGTGATGTGGGTACACGATATTTCGACCCCGACGTGGGTAACCAACACTACCGTCGACGGTACACTTCCACGGTGTACGGCGGTGTGTGTGGAATATGTAGTGATTTTGTACAATTCCATCGGGACTGTGTACATTAAATGCATATTCAAGAAGGAATTTGCTTGCCAGCTGTTGAGTACTACCAGACCTAGACTCTAGTTTTGTGAAAATGTAGGTGCAATGTACATAACGTGTATGGGAGACTATGTAAAAATGTAGGTGCAATGTACAAACATGTATGGGAACACCACCACAGATGACATGATAGTAGTAGCTTTTGAGTGCCTGGCAGGTTACCTCCCTGCATTTTCTGCTGCTGGAGGGTTTGTGTGAGGTGAGCTGCTGTTCTACCATTTCTAAGCCTAGAGGCTGCACATGTATGTATTGTCCCAAGCCTTTATTTTTCTAAGCTTAGAGGCTGTATGCATACTCGAGTGTATTTGGGCTGTTTATGTTCGTATTTTATTGGAGTTTGGACACTGTGCGTGTGTGTGTGTGTGTGTGTGTGTGTGTGTGTGTGTGTGTGTGGAGAGTTGGCCGGCCAAAAGATCTGTAACCCACCGCCCCGGTTCTGGAGGCTGTCCTGCTCCAGTCTGTGCATGTCGTGTGTCATACGTCTTGTGCATAGTTATTGTTCGGTTTGTTGAGATTAGGGTTCCGGCTTTCCTTCTCTCTAATACCTCTTGGCCAGTGTGCTATACGCATGCTTTTCCATGTATAGCGATGCAACATCTGTAGTCGGATATGACATCCAGATGTGCCAAACGAGTTAGGCAAGGCCGTCCACTTAGCCCACTCTTGTTCTGTCAATTCATTAGTGACCTTAGACTGTACTCTACAGTCAAGCAGTGCGGGTAAGATCATGATAATATTATCGACCAAGAGGAGCATCAAACAAACAACACCGAAATTGAGCTTATGCATTGAAAATTCTGTTAATTGATCTGGAATGTCCCATCATCAGCTACAAACATCGGTGTATACGGAGAATTGGGCAGGATTCCACTGAAAATAAGAGGAAATATCGAATATTGGCTACGTCCTTTAACATCACACAAGTACTAGTTGTTGCATGGGCCCGAGTGCCACACAGGATATGTTGGCACAGTTATATAACTATCCCGTGTGAGCACGAGGGCCCATGCAACAACTAATCTGTTGCCACTTGAATGGTTTCCCAACCCCTAACCACTCCCTTACTAGCCTCACGTAATTAGTGATGTAATAAGTGTGCCACACACGATACGTTGGCACACTTTAGCCTTTGATCTGTTACTCTACCAGGAAAAAACATATCTCCCCGTACTGTGGGCCTGCTATAGAAAACACCAACAGTTCAACTCATTGTGTGATTATCACATATACGGTCTGTATTGAATCATTGCGATTTATCCAATTACGACGAAGTGTCCAGACTAGAGCCAGCAGAGGTAGCACTTAGAGCCGGAGAACGTCTATACGATCAATATGCAAAAGTGGAGACAGGATACATCACACTCCCAAAAATGAGACCCTACCAACTTATTTGTTTCTACCATCCCACTTGCGCACGGCAGTTGCAAGGTTCAGAAGAAGTCGCCATTCGCTAGCCATTGAAACAGGACGATACACTCACTAGACCACCTTTACCTCCAGAGGAAAGAGTGTGTCGAACGTGTGGAGTTGTATGGAAGATGAAACGCATTACCGCTCTTCGATACACAGATTGCCAGAATACGAGGACTTTGTACCCGCGAAAAGAAAGCGCAATTAACATGCTCCCCACAGATGCAAAGTTTACAACAGCTGCGAATTACAACGAAATATTCGGTTTGAAACTAGGACAATAAGATGTAGTCTCAATCTTTTTCCTTTTTTTGTTTGTTGTTGCTGTTGTTGTTGTTGTTGTTGTTGTTGTTGTGTTGTACCGTCGCCATTGGTGGTGGTGGTGTTTTTGTTGTCGTAGAATCGACACCTTTCAGACCACGCCTTCGCAAAATGCCCCCTTAGGCAGCGTGCACAGTGCAGAGCAGCAATGTTTATACCAGGAAACGGCTGAAATTGGCGTTGGAAGCGGCAAATTGAAACTGAAAATGAAAAAATTGACTTGCACACGCACATCCCGTAGACTTGCCGTGACCCCGCCCGCATCCGCAACCACCCAAAAATGCAATTCA
>OZ019952.1:3151207-3153707 GCA_963970385.1 Theonella swinhoei | reverse complement strand
TGCATACTCGAGTGTATTTGGGCTGTTTATGTTCGTATTTTATTGGAGTTTGGACACTGTGCGTGTGTGTGTGTGTGTGTGTGTGTGTGTGTGTGTGTGTGTGTGGAGAGTTGGCCGGCCAAAAGATCTGTAACCCACCGCCCCGGTTCTGGAGGCTGTCCTGCTCCAGTCTGTGCATGTCGTGTGTCATACGTCTTGTGCATAGTTATTGTTCGGTTTGTTGAGATTAGGGTTCCGGCTTTCCTTCTCTCTAATACCTCTTGGCCAGTGTGCTATACGCATGCTTTTCCATGTATAGCGATGCAACATCTGTAGTCGGATATGACATCCAGATGTGCCAAACGAGTTAGGCAAGGCCGTCCACTTAGCCCACTCTTGTTCTGTCAATTCATTAGTGACCTTAGACTGTACTCTACAGTCAAGCAGTGCGGGTAAGATCATGATAATATTATCGACCAAGAGGAGCATCAAACAAACAACACCGAAATTGAGCTTATGCATTGAAAATTCTGTTAATTGATCTGGAATGTCCCATCATCAGCTACAAACATCGGTGTATACGGAGAATTGGGCAGGATTCCACTGAAAATAAGAGGAAATATCGAATATTGGCTACGTCCTTTAACATCACACAAGTACTAGTTGTTGCATGGGCCCGAGTGCCACACAGGATATGTTGGCACAGTTATATAACTATCCCGTGTGAGCACGAGGGCCCATGCAACAACTAATCTGTTGCCACTTGAATGGTTTCCCAACCCCTAACCACTCCCTTACTAGCCTCACGTAATTAGTGATGTAATAAGTGTGCCACACACGATACGTTGGCACACTTTAGCCTTTGATCTGTTACTCTACCAGGAAAAAACATATCTCCCCGTACTGTGGGCCTGCTATAGAAAACACCAACAGTTCAACTCATTGTGTGATTATCACATATACGGTCTGTATTGAATCATTGCGATTTATCCAATTACGACGAAGTGTCCAGACTAGAGCCAGCAGAGGTAGCACTTAGAGCCGGAGAACGTCTATACGATCAATATGCAAAAGTGGAGACAGGATACATCACACTCCCAAAAATGAGACCCTACCAACTTATTTGTTTCTACCATCCCACTTGCGCACGGCAGTTGCAAGGTTCAGAAGAAGTCGCCATTCGCTAGCCATTGAAACAGGACGATACACTCACTAGACCACCTTTACCTCCAGAGGAAAGAGTGTGTCGAACGTGTGGAGTTGTATGGAAGATGAAACGCATTACCGCTCTTCGATACACAGATTGCCAGAATACGAGGACTTTGTACCCGCGAAAAGAAAGCGCAATTAACATGCTCCCCACAGATGCAAAGTTTACAACAGCTGCGAATTACAACGAAATATTCGGTTTGAAACTAGGACAATAAGATGTAGTCTCAATCTTTTTCCTTTTTTTGTTTGTTGTTGCTGTTGTTGTTGTTGTTGTTGTTGTTGTTGTGTTGTACCGTCGCCATTGGTGGTGGTGGTGTTTTTGTTGTCGTAGAATCGACACCTTTCAGACCACGCCTTCGCAAAATGCCCCCTTAGGCAGCGTGCACAGTGCAGAGCAGCAATGTTTATACCAGGAAACGGCTGAAATTGGCGTTGGAAGCGGCAAATTGAAACTGAAAATGAAAAAATTGACTTGCACACGCACATCCCGTAGACTTGCCGTGACCCCGCCCGCATCCGCAACCACCCAAAAATGCAATTCAATCCCCATTAATTAACTAATTAATTAACCAGGGGTTAATTAATAATTCATCAAGTCTAGTCGCTTAACTCCGCCCAGTCATTTGCACGCCTTCTCGCACCTGGCAGAACCTTGCCACAGTCGTCGAGGCCAGTGAGGCCTGCCGGAACTCCCCCCCTTCGTCCTACGGACTGGCCCCCTCCGATCTGCGGCTGTGGACGTGCGCCAAATGAAAATATGCCTTCGGCAACACACCCCTGCACGCTCCCACTAGCACCGCAACCAAACACGCGTCCACACTTCACCCGTCACACTTTTCGCCATATATGGTCAAACACCCACCTGACAGTCACGTGACCTCACCCTCACCTTCACCACAATCGGTGACCACCTCTCACCGAAGGAGGTGTCGATGCAACCTTCCCGGTCCGAGTTACGGCAAGACACACACACACACACACAAACACACACACACACACACACACACACACACACACACACACACTGTAAAAACCTGTCAGGCTCACGCTAACACTCAGGCTATGTTGGGTGGACCTGGGAAGTATAGTTTATTGTGTCTTTTGCTGCATGTAGGGCACAATCTCTTTTTTCATTCACTTTTTAGTGCAATTTATGTACCCGGTTACATGTAGGGTGTAGGGTATAGGCTGCATGTAGGGCGCAATCTCTTTTTTCATTCACTTTTTAGTGCAATTTATGTACCCGGTTACAAACTGTTTGGTAGAGTGTAAAAATCAATATCTTTCTTTGGCAAAATTCCTGCTCTAA
>OZ019952.1:1608007-1703007 GCA_963970385.1 Theonella swinhoei | reverse complement strand
CCATTCCCCCTCCTATTAGCCAAACTAACCCAACACAGAATCAGTTGGGTTACCATCAAAACCAGTCTTACCAGATGCAAAACCAGCCTTACCAGATGCAAAACCAGTCAGGCCAGTATCCTAACCATCTTCCAGGGCAGCAAGCACAATATCAAAATCAGGGTGGCCAGCTTTATAACCATCCGAACCATTATCAATCTGGCCTCCCTAACCAGAATAACACATCTGCCCAGTATCAGGATGGTCTGTACCCAAATCAAGTTGGACAAGTTCAGACTCCGTTTCAAAATCCCATTGGACCAGCTAGCACTGCTCAACCGCCTTCCAGTAGTGCACACGTGCAGATAGACCCAAATGCTGCAAGGATAAAAGAACTCGAGTCTCAACTGCAGCAAGAGAAAGAAAAAGGAGAGAAGGAGCGGAAGGACATCGAGAATAAATTGGAGGATGAGAAGAAGAAAATGCAACACAAGTTTGAACAGCAGAAACAGCTGTTAGCGCAGCAGAAAGCTGAGGAAATGGAAAAAATGAGATTGCAATTTGAGGAGGAGAGAACAAAATCGTTGAAGGAATCGAAGCAGCTTCAGCAGATGCTGCTACTCCAGCAACAGGAGAATCAGAGGACCTTTGCCGTGAGGCAAGGACTGCCTCCAGGATGGGAAAAGAGGTTAGATCGAACCACAGGAAGGTTTTATTACATTGATCATAACTCGAGGACTACTCATTGGAATCCTCCAGCAAACTGGATAGATTATCAGCGAATGAATGAACGGCAGGGGGTGCAGAAACCTGGGGTTCCCGGTCAAATTCCTGGTCATGCCCCACACCACCGTGGGGGACCAGGTCAAATTTCACAAGTTCCCCCACATCAGCAACCTGCTTCTGTACGTAATAATACACAACCAATTGGGGTTCCTCCTCAAATTCCTAATCACCCCCCGGCCCCCTCCCACCAACAATTTCGAAAAGAACCCACACCACCTGCTGAAAACAAACACACATCCCAAATTCAAACGGGTCAGCCTATTTTGAAGCAGGCCACCCCATCTGTGGATCGGAGCAACAAACCAATGACCACATCCACCCCATCTGTCGATCGCAGCACTAAGCCTGCAATGAATGCTGCTTTGTACAAAAAGAAAGTCAGTGACCTTCAACCAATGTATGGTTCACAGGTAAGGTAGTTGACTATTAGAGAGGTGTCCTCATTTCAGAGGGTGGTATGTACAGGCTTCAATGGAGTTGGGACCTTAAGATGTGTCCCTATTAGAGAGGTGTCCTCATTTCAGAGGGTGGTATGTACAGGCTTCAATGGAATTGGGACCTGAAGATGTGTCCCTATTAGAGAGGCGTCCTCATTTCGGAGGGTGGTATGTACAGACTTCAATGGAGTTGGGACCTGAAGATGTGTCCCTATTAGAGAGGTGTCCTCATTTCAGAGGGTGGTATGTACAGGCTTCAATGGAATTGGGACCTGAAGATGTGTCCCTATTAGAGAGGTGTCCTCATTTCAGAGGGTGGTATGTACAGGCTTCAATGGAGTTGGGATCTGAAGATGTGTCCCTATTAGAAAGGTGTCCTCATTTCAGAGGGTGGTATGTACAGGCTTCAATGGAGTTGGGACCTGAAGATGTGTCCCTATTAGAGAAGTGTCCTTATTTCAGAGGGTGGTATGTACAGGCTTCAATAGAGTTGGGACCTGAAGATGTGTCCCTATTAGAGAAGTGTCCTTATTTCAGAAGGTGGTATGTACAGGCTTCAATGGAGTTGGGACCTGAAGATGTGTCCCTATTAGAGAAGTGTCCTTATTTCAGAGGGTGGTACATGTATGCACAAAATACGTCTGTACGTACACTGTGTGCCATATAATCAGTTACCCTCTCTTTTAGGGATATGGCCTCACTGGATTACGTAATCTTGGTAACACTTGTTTCATGAATTCAACCCTTCAATGTCTTTGTGCAACGACTCCTTTTGTGACTCCATTTTTACGAGGCAGTTACATGAAGGACAGGAACAGGTAAGAGAGTGCTACCCAGAAATGATGGCAGGTGTATGTGTGATGTACATGTACATGCAGGGAGAGGGGTGGAGAGGGAAGGAGAGAGAAAGAGGAAGAGGGAGGGAGAGAGAGAGAGGAGGGAGGGAGGGAGGGAGCGAAGAAGAGGGTGGGAGGGAGGGAGGGGGGGATGGGAAGGAGAAAAGGAGAGAGGGGAGGGAGGGAGGGGGGGATGGGAAGGAGAGAAGGAGAGAGGGGAGGGAAGGAGGAGGTTAGGGAGGGGAAAGGTCAAAGGTTACTAATAGTATTACCAATGTAAAAGGTCAGAGGTCACTTATAGAGATATATGGTAGTGAGAGGGAGAGAGGGAAGTGATTAGTGCTGGAATTAATGCTGTACGTTGCTACAGGTCCAACCCACTGGGTCATGGAGGTGTATTGGCTGATGAGTTTAGCTTCCTCATGAAAGCAATGTGGTCTGGTGAGTACAGATATGTTTCACCACGAGATTTCAAGGTCAGTTTCTCTCTCTCTAACACACACACACACACACACACACACACACACACACACACACACACACACACACACACACAATCCCCAAGAGCTTGTGTATGGCACTACACATGTATTGTAAAGTAGATGACACACGCACCAACACACTCGCACACTGTTTTGTGATCACTTTTTGAATTGCTCATTTCAGGGTGATGTGTACGTGTGTGTGTGTGTGTGTGTGTGTGTGTGTGTGTGTGTGTTAGTGTTAGTATTTTTTCTTGTTTCTATCTCAGGGTGCCATCAGCCATTTTGCTCCAACATTCTCTGGTAACCAACAACACGACTCACAGGAGTTCCTGGCCTTCCTCCTCGACGGCCTACATGAAGACATGAATAGAGTGAGCTCATTTAATTCTACTGTGAATTTATGTATGTGTATGCTATCTTAGTAAACTCAAGCTTACCTCAGTAAACCTACATGTACTTAGTAAACTCCAGTAAACTCTTAGTAAACTCTGTCTTATCTCAGTAAATTCCACCCTATCTTAGTAAACTCAATCTTACCTCAGTAAACCTACATGTACTTAGTAAACTCCAGTAAACTCTTAGTAAACTTCGTCTTATCTCAGTAAACTCCACCCTATCTTAGTAAACTCAATCTTACCTCAGTAAACCTACATGTACTTAGTAAACTCCAGTAAACTCTTAGCCTATCTTAGTAAACTCAATCTGACCTCAGTAAACTTACATGTACTTAGTAAACTCTCCTAGTTAACTCCATCTTATCTTAGTAAACTCCACCCTATCTTAGTAACCTCAGTAAACTTAGTAAACTCCAGTAAACTCCAACTTATCTCAGTAAACTCAATCTTACCTCAGTAAACATACATGTAACTCCAGTAAACTCAATCTTACCTCAGTAAACATACATGTAACTCCAGTAAACTCTTAGTAAACTCCATCTCATCTCAGTAAACTCTCAGTTAACTCTGCACTTCATACTCTCTACATTAAGCCAATGAACTCTCCCCTCTCTCCAGGTGGTTGAGAAGAGGTACATACCAAATCCAGACTATGCCAAACTTGAGGATAGAGAGTCAGCTCGTATTGCCTGGACCCTTCACAAGAAGAGGAATGACTCCATTATTGTTGATCTGTTTCAGGTGTGTGTGTGTGTGTGTGTGTCTGTCTGTCTGTCTGTCTGTCTGTCTGTCTGTGTGTGTGTGTGTGTGTGCTGAAAGAGTGAAAGAGAGGGTGAGAGAAGAGAGAAAGGAGAGAAAAGAGAGGAAGAGGGGGAGAAGGAGATGGAGGAGGGAGACAGAGGAGGGAGGGAGGGAGGGAGGAAGGAAGGGAGGGAAGGAGGAAGGGAGGGAAGGAGGAAGGGAGGGTGGGAGAGGGAGGAAGAAAGAGAGGGAGAAAGGAGAGAGAGAGAGGGAGGGAAGGAGAGATGTAGGGAGGGAGAGGATAGACAACGGGAGGGAAGGAGGGAGGGAGGGAAGGAGGGAAGGAGGGACGGAGGGAAGGAGGGAGGGATAGAAAGAGGGAGGAAAGGAGGGAAGGAGGGAGGGAGGGAAGGAGGGAAGGAGGAAGGAAGGGACGGAGGGAGAGTGAGAGGGAGAAGGGAGAGAAAGAGAGGGAGGGGGAGGGATAAACAGAGGGAGGGAAGCAGGGAGGGAGGGAGAAGGAGGTGGAGAGTGATACCCCTGTTTGATCAGGACTAAGAGCTTTTACTCCTTATACTTTTACTAATATGTAAGGAAACTTATAACTGCAGTATTTAGAAGTTCTGAGTTGTTGAGAAGCTGACTCTTTACTCTTTCTCTGCAGGGACAATTCCGCAGTACGCTTCGTTGTCTGTCCTGTCAGAATCGCTCTGTGAGTTTCGAGGCCTTCATGTACCTCAGTATCCCCCTGCCTCCTGGGAACAACCAGTGTTCCCTCAAGGTTAGCCACGCCCACTGGTCAAGTAACTAACAATGCACACTGGTTAAGTAACCATTGTGCGGTAGCCACACCCACTTGTAAAGGGATGTATGTTTTTTGTTGAGTGATAAAGGTGAGGACTATGTTGACCACACCCACCAGTTAAGTATTTTGATGTTAACCACACCCACTAGTTAAGTGCCTTGATGAAACCACACCCACTAGTTAAGACATGGTGTGTGTTGGTTTGTTAGCCCCACCCACTGTTATGTGTACATGTACATGTGTGGAATTAGTGCATGACCTTTGGACCCATTATATTGTGGAGTTAGAGATAGTATGTGGGGCAAACCAGAGAGGATGAGGGGAGGAGGGGGAGGAGGGGAGGAAGAGGTAGGGGAGGAGGAGGAAGAGGGGTAGGGGAGGAGGAGGAGGGAGAAGAGGAGGAGGGGGAGGAGGAGAAGGAGAAGGGGAGGGAGGGGAGGGGGAGGAGGAGGAGGACAATGGCGGTGGAGGGAGGAGGAGTGGAGGGGAGGGGGAGGGGGAAGGAGGCAGATTTGAAGAGAGAGAAAAAGGTAGGTGGGGTGGAGGGGGGAGAGGGGGAGGAGGAGGAGGAGGAAGAGGGTTAGGAGGGGAGGAGGAGGAGGAGTAATATGGGAGAGGGGAAGGAGGGGAGGGGGAAGTAGAATGGGGGCAGGGAGAGGGAAAGAGGCAGACTTGAAGAGAAGGTGGGGGCGGTGGAAGCGGGAGAGAGGGAGGAGGAGGAGGAGGCAGAGGATGGGTGCATCAGGAGGTGAGTGGAGGTAGAGAGTGGAGTGGGGGGGGGGGGGGGGGGGGGGGGAGGGGAAGGGAGGAGGAGGCAGAAGATGGGTAAATGAAGTGGGGGAGAGGGAGAGGGAGGAGGAGGAGGCAGACATGAGGTTAGGGGAGCAGGCAGAAGATGGGTACATGAGGAGGTGAGAGGAGAGGGTGGAGGGAGGGAGTGGAGCGGGGGAGAGGGGAAGGGAGGAGGAGGAGGAGGTAGAAGAGGGGAAGGGAGGAGGAGGAGGAGGTAGAAGAGGGGTACATGAGGAGTAGGAATGGAGAGGGTGGAGGGAGTGGAGTGGGGGAGGGGGGAGAGGGGGAGGGAGGAGGAGACAGAAGATGGGTACTTGAGAGTGAGGGGAGAGGGTGGAGTAGGGGAGAGGGAGAGGGAGGAGGAGGAGGAGGCAAACATGAGGCGAGGGGAGAGGGTGGAGGGAGGGAGTGGAGTGGGGGAGAGGGGGAGGGAGGAGGAGGAGGAGGCAGAAGATGGGTACATGAGGAGGTGAGGGGAGAGGGTGGAGTAGGGGAGAGGGAGAGGGAGGAGGAGGAGGAGGCAAACATGAGGCGAGGGGAGAGGGTGGAGGGAGGGAGTGGAGTGTGGGAGAGGATGGAGGGAGGGAGTGGAGTGGGGGAGAGGGTGGAAGGAGGGAGTGGAGTGGGGGAGAGGGGGAGGGAGGAGGAGGCAGAGGATGGGTACATGAGGAGAGGGTGGAGGGAGGGAGTGGAGTGGGGGAGAGGATGGAGGGAGGGAGGGAGTGGAGTGTGGGAGAGGGTGGAGGGAGGGAGTTGGAGTGGGGGAGAGGGTGGAAGGAGGGAGTGGAGTGGGGGGAGGGAGGAGGAGTAGGCAGAAGATGGGTACATGAGGAGAGGGTGGAGGGAGGGAGTGGAGTGGGGGGAGAGGAAGGGAGGAGGAGTAACCAATATTGAAAGGGAAGGCAAGGGGTACACAAAACTAAGACAAGTGAGTGGGTTTTCAGGGGAAGAGGCAGGAGGTTGTATAGTAATGTACCCATAATATTAAACTGCTGAGATATCATATAAAGTTTGGAGGAAAGAGGAAGATGGAGTCAGGTATGACAAGTAAGGTGAAAGAGAGAGATGGCCACAGACCAAACAGAAAGGGGAAGATAGAGAAGGGCAGGAAGAGGGTAAATGGGTGGGGGAGGGTAAGGGCGGAAAGGAGGAAGGACACAGGAACAGGAAGGAATTAGAAGCTGTAAAAGCAAGGCTTGAGATTCATCACACTTCACCTTTAGTGTAGTATAGTCATGTATTTTCTTGTCCTTTTAAGGAGGTGTCTACATGCTCCACACCTAGCTACAGCCTATAGATGCAGTATTTCACAATCGGTTGTTGCTAGATTTCAGTGGATGATCTCTGAATGGTGACCTGCTGTATGCAATATGACACCATGTGACTTAAACATGTGATTACGTTTGGAGAAGGGAGTGTTTGTGTGTTTGCATACATTGGGATGGATCGTGTTTGGGTGGTCTCTGATTAATTGCTGATACTAGACAGTAGATATTCACCCATCACAAGACTTAATCACACATACACCGAATGTGTGTGTGTGTGTGTGTGTGTGTGTGTGTGTGTGTGTGTGTGTGTGTGTGTGTGTGTGTGTGTGTGTGTGTGTGTACTCTGCACCTGTTGTTAATGGGTTAATCACTGTATGTTTGTAAGAGCCTGTCCATATATATTCAATATATTTGTTCCACCAGAAATTGTGTTATAAATACATGTGGTATACGCTGATTAACCCCATATAAACAAGTGTGATTAACCCCTTATAACCCCTTATAAATAGGCATGGAACAATAGTTAACCTCTTATAAATGCATACATGTAGGCTTGGAACACAGTATTTAACCCCTTTCTAATCACTGTACCCCCTCACACAGGAGGTAATGTGTACACATACGAGTACAGTGGAACCTCTCTAATCCTGACACCCTTGGGACAGAAGAAAGTGTCCTGATTAGTGAGGTGTCCTGATTTCAGGGGTTGAACTGTGCACAAACATGGCATTTGGGACAGCAAAACTGTCCTGTTTAATCAAAGTGTCCTCACTTCAAGGTGTCCTGCTTAGAGGGGTTCCACTGTAGTCAAACCATTAATCGGCACACACAAGTTGAATACACTGCAGGATCCCTGCAGGTATTCACCATGTGCCTACTAATGATGGAATGTACAAGTTCCTACACTCTATAAAGGCGATTATATGACCTTATACACACACAATAGATTGCACATGTCTTTTGGGACTGACTTCCTATCCCCCCTCCCTCCCCCCCATAATGAACTCCTTGGACAGACACACCATACACACTTCCAGTTGGGACTACCACTCTGTAATGTCTGCTCATTATAGGGTCCAGCCCTATCCGTGTACCCACATCCTTTGTGGAGAGTTGTTGTCTCAATGATTGACCGCACCTCAATGAACAGGATGCCCTTTGCAGCGTGATACTGTTTGTGTGCTTTTCAAACCCTGAAATGAGGACACCTCAATGAACAGGACAGCAGGAACCCCTCTAATTAGGACCCCCTGAAATGAGGACACCTCAATAAACAGGACAGCAGGAACCCCTCTAATTAAGACTCCCTGAAATGAGGACACCTCAATAAACAGGACAGCAGGAACCCCTCTAATTAGGACTCCCTGAAATGAGGACACCTCGATAAACATTTATCGCCCAAGTGCTAAATATTTGTACATTTCAACCCCTGAAATGAGAACATCAAGACACATCCTTCTGTCCCACAAGTGTCTAGATTCAAGTGGTACCACTGTATACATGAACAGATATTACTATTGCTTGTATGAGGTCTAGAAACTTGGCAGATGTCCGATGACAAACACTATGTAGATTTACTGATAGTTCTTGGATCAATTCTCCAAAAACGTGTTGGGGGTTATGCCGAATTGAACTGTATAAAATTCTGAAGTGGCTGGAAATGTCAGGAAATTAAGACACAGTGTACATGTAGCTACTGACTTGCACTTCCTGGAGACAGTGAGGCCATATCAAAAATGTGTGGAATTTGATAAGAACCAAATAATCTAACCACAATTAATGATCAAAAATGAGAGACATTTTTCACGAAAATACCTTCAGAAAACTTACCATTCCTATGAGGATGTGTACGTGTTTCTCAGTTACCGGTATGTTGAGTTGTGTTTGCCTTTCTGTTATGTTGTTGTTGTTGCCTTGCCTTTCTCAGCATCTCTTGGAGTGATTGCTCATGTACATGTACATGTGTATGTAACAGACCATGTGCATGTTTCCTGAGCTGTCATAGCTCTGGAGTGTATCCAGGTGTCCCATGTATACTTCAAACACCAACTTTCATTTTCACATACCTGAAGAAGACTGACAACCTTGCCACTATTCTAGATTGTTACAAATGTTTATTGGTTTTTGACCAACTGTTTCGTTTCATTACTTTTACAGTGTATACTGTTAGTAATGTACAATTGGGGACTTAGAATGAAAGTTGTCTCTCATAGGATTGAGAATGGGAATTTTCGAAATGCACAATTTTAAATTAGGTATACATGTGCCTACATACATGTATAAGTTAGATGCTGAGTCGAGGGAACTACGCGATTACGCTCAGGATGCTACATCCGGCCCTCGGCTTTCTAAATCGTGTAGTTCCCGACGACAAGTGTGTCTAACTATTTTAGACTACAGCGGAGAAACTGATTGAACAGTGACCATTCAAACCGCTAGCAACAAGCGTGCCAATAGATCCCGGTACTAGGGGCCAGCGGCCAACTATAGATCCCGCTAACGAGGTGACTATGAAAAATAGATCCTTCATTTCTTGCAACCCAATTGGTCAATTTAAAGTGAGTACTATAGTCAAATAGATATTGTTAACTGTCATATAAAGTACTGCTTCTGGGTTATATTTCTCATCTATTAAATCCACTCATTGTGCATTTCTCTCCGTCAACATACGTACCCTACCCACTCTGAGGAAATTAATCCACACTCTACCTGACTTTGTCCCCGTTAAAAATTTCGTTAGAAAATTCTAGAACACTGTGCTCTGCCAATACATGATGCAATGTTACTATAAATAGACCATTGAACAAACAGAATCATGACTAGTTCCTATACCAACTGGTGTCCTGGCTGAAGGACGTGCCTGATATCCCCCCAGTTATACAGCTTGCTCTCTCCAGTAGTAAACAGCTTGATTATGAACTCAAGCTTGCACATTCCATTAGACATAAATTGTAGAGTAGAGCAGTTGTAGGTTCCTTTATGCGGATTATGAAAGATTTTAGTGGTCCTACCTGGAATCTAGTGGTCTTTGGGAGGGGTTAACCGTCTGGAGCTATAAATAGAGCCTTGTGCTATTTTTAGATTGTTACCTCATAGTCTAAATTGTTACCAGAGAACTTACAGGATATTACTGGATATTTTCACCACATGAACATGTGTGTACATGTTAACATAGATTGTTGCCTAGGCTACTGTTCTATTTTTAGTAACAGTGTGGTGGTTTGACCTCCGTGCCCTGTTGATGATGTAAAAAGCAACGTGATGATGTCAAACATGATTGATGATGTCGATGATCGTTTGATGCTTTAGACAGATGCTCTAACAACTAAGCTATACTCCGTGTCATCTCAGCCGGCTGGGCTGAATATGCAATATTGACAGGCAAATTCCACTTTACTCTCAATATCCGCACAGGCTGGCATGATTAATGGAAAAGAGCTTCTTTCCTTTTTAAAGATTCCTTCTAGTTCTCTAGAGCTTTCAGTCCGATTTTCACTTCCGTAATGTGTTAACATGTGTGACTCAAATCGTGCACATGATGCAGTGATCTAAGGGTTAAACTCTGCAGCTGTTGGTGGTCAGGAAATATCAGCACATTCCTCGTGCCTCAATCGCTCCCCTCCCACTCTCTAATTACGGCCATCTTCACCTTGGTATTGCTGTAATAAGATGAGCTATACATTACATCATAAGGGGGGCTGATTTTTGTAGGCGTAAGAATTTTGCTTATCTCCACATCCTATCTGACTCACCCTACCTGGATATTACCTCCAAGAATTAGTTCTTGGCCTATATGGGCTCTTGTATGGATGCATAGGGATATTAATGGTGGTTGTTAGTCATGTAAGCATCCTGTTATTGTGTTGTTTTGAAACACAGGTGTTCTCTGGGGATTTCAGACTAACTTGTTTGGTAGTTTATTGACTGGTGTGGTTAGCATGTGATGTGTGGGAGGGCCTCCTGTAATCAGTGTAATAATGAGATAATGACGAATTAGGGTGAAGATGTAGTGTAGAGAGGTGTCCTCATTTCAGAGGGTGGTATGTACTGGCTTCAATGGTGTTGGGACCTGAAGATGTGTCCCTATTAGAGAGGTGTCCTCATTTCAGAGGGTGGTGTGTACAGGCTTCAATGGAGTTGGGACCTGAAGATGTGTCCCTATTAGAGAGGTGTCCTCATTTCAGAGGGTGGTATGTACAGGCTTCAATGGAGTTGGGACCTGAAGATGTGTCCCTATTAGAGAGGTGTCCTAATTTCAGAGGGTGGTATATACAGGCTTCAATGGAGTTGGGACCTTAAGATGTGTCCCTATTAGAATTTCAGAGGGTGGTATGTACATGCTTCAATGGAGTTGTGACCTGCCCTTTTAGAGAGGTGTCCTCATTTCAGAGGGTGGTATGTACAGGCTTCAATGGAGTTGGGACCTGAAGATGTGTCCCTATTAGAGAGGTGTCCTCATTTCAGAGGGTGGTATGTACATGCTTCAATGGAGTTGTGACCTGAAGATGTGTCCCTATTAGAGAGGTGTCCTCATTTCAGAGGGTGGTATGTACAGGCTTCAATGGAGTTGGGACCTGAAGATGTGTCCCTATTAGAGAGGTGTTCTCATTTCAGAGGGTGGTATGTACATGCTTCAATGGAGTTGGGACCTGAAGATGTGTCCCTTTTTGAGAGGTGTCCTCATTTCAGAGGGTGGTATGTACAGGCTTCAATGGAGTTGGGACCTGAAGATGTGTCCCTATTAGAGAAGTGTCCTCATTTCAGAGGGTGGTATGTACATGCTTCAATGGAGTTGTGACCTGAAGATGTGTCCCTATTAGAGAGGTGTCCTCATTTCAGAGGGTCATATGTACAGGCTTCAATGTAGTTGGGACCTGAAGATGTGTCCCTATTAGAGAGGTGTCCTCATTCTCTGTACTGACAGCTCTCTTACTAATAATCCATAGAGACATGCGTGACCAGACTAATTATCCATGCACGCATGTTAGCACATCCGTGCCAACTCGGTGGGGTAGGAGGTATACCTCATTCCTAGGAGACCCCTCCCTTGCATAATGTAATACCAACACTTCAGATCAAGGCACGTCGAGTGTGAATAGTGAAACTAAGTGATTACTTTGGACTCTTTCCAACCATAAAAGCAAGGGAAATGGGAGTAGGTGTGTTGTCATTTAGGCAACTATGGAGCAAATGGAGTCGATAACATGCTGAGTGCATCACTGACTTTGTGAGCAATGAAATATGCAAGGCTGTATTCATCAGATCTTTGATCCTACGGAATTAGTCAATACCTTGAACTCAAAATCCATAACTGTTATGGATAAATATTGGACAAATAGAGGTAGCGAGAATTTTAATCATGATGTCATGTTGATATTATATAGGTGTTAAATATTTGGTCCTGCAAGAGCTATAGTCTTGAGCTATTCAATATTAATTCCGTCAACTCACAACCATATCTAATGTGATAGTGAGTGGCCACACATCACTGAGAATTGAAATACAATCTACCTATATTCCAACGTCTTGTATTTGCTCCCAAAACACATGTAAATTCTGTAATGTAACTCCCTCACTTCTGAACTATAACTCCCTTACTTCCTTGAGTATAGAGTGCATGTTATTATAATAATAACCTTTGAGAGCATGGGTGTCATTTGAAATACTGTGTGTGTGTACTTAATGCATTCCTCGGGTCACTGTAGCATAGACTGTAATGCATTCCTTAGTCTACTGTTGTATAGGCTGTCTGTGGCGGTCCCAAGAGATTAATTTAATCACTGGCTCATGAAGTATGTCATACAGTGTGTAATTGATGTGTTCAGGACACCCTCAGATCAAGATATTTTCACCGTCCTAATACCTACCGTCTTTAAATCATGGCATATCACTAATTAGGACATCATGCCCGAAAGGTGTCTGGATTAGAGAGGATTGGTGAGATTGGTAGGATTTGGCCCAGCCAGCCGAGCTGCCTTGGTAGCTTAGTTAGTAAGAACATCGCCTGGAAAGCTGATGGTCGTGGGTTCGAGTCCCACCTGAGGCAGCCAATTTTTCTTTGTTTTGGGCAAGTGGTGTTGTGTTGCTTTGCCTTTCTGTTGTGTTGTTTTGTTGCCTTGCCTTTCTCGGCATCTCTTGGAGTGATTGCTCATATATGTGCATGTATAACTGTTCCAGCTGTGTGGTTATCTAATTTGGCTTGTGGGGCAGTGGGAAAGTCTCTCCCATTATTTTGGCAGAGAACTGAGTATCCCAATTAGGGAAGAGTTCCCAATGACCCAAACAATGTAGGAATGAGACATTTACAAAAGTGTCTCATATAAAGTACCTTTAAATGTACATTCTTTGTAGTGACTACTATAGAGAGAGTTCCAATCACTGTTATTCCTAGATGCCCCTGCATTCTCACAGCGTTTTCTCACCACTGCATAGCGATCAGTCAGAGGTTCCACTACACATGTATGTGTGCATGTATACCTGTTCCAGCTGTGCGGTCATCTGATTTGGCTTGTGGGGAAGTGGGAAAGTTTGGCAGAGAGCTGAACATCCCAATTAGGAAAGAGTTCCTAACAATGTAGGAATGATGTGTTTACAAAAAGCCCTTGTATAAAGTGCCTATGTGCTTTATTTGTAGTGACTACTGTAGAGAGAGTTCCAATTATTGTTATTGCTAAAATGTCCTTACAGTGTTTTTCTCACCACTGCATGGCGATAAGTGTCTATTAAACACAAGCTGAAGGAGGTGTTTACGGTGATGATAGAGCTCCACATTCGTGTCTATGGCAGGTGTACATGTACATGTGGTGTATAGTTAATTGTCATGATGTCATAAACAGTGTAATTTAATTCCACTTAATTCCACTCCTAGTTTAATGGGATTCTTGAGAAATGAGTGGGCAATCAGCTGTATGCGTAGTCTTACAGACACTCTGACCAGTCTACCAAAGTGCCTTTGCCCTTTTGACTCAACTCTACATACATGTACATGTACATTGGTTTAGATATATTTAGATACATGTAAAAACGTGTATAGCACACTAGCCAAGAGTATTAGAAGGAAAAGAAGGAAATCCAGAACCCTAACCTCAACAAACCAGCACACAAGACATACCACACACAACATACACAGACTGGAGCAGGACACCGGATACCCTGCCTTGAGAACTGGGGCGGTGGGTTAATATATACAGAGTGGGAAGGAATTAAGGTATCCTTTTGTACAAGTCCAACACAAAGAACGCTGCAGACATCACAGAGTAGATTAAAGAAACACTATCACAAGTGTTCCGAAAACCAGTTACTTTAGTTCCTGACTGCTATGTTAGTACCATCCTTTATACATTCCTTACCACCCACCCCTAATTCAGGTTCACTTTAGGTCAACCCATTGCATCCCATGGGACAATAGGTATGTGTGAACCACACAGGCATGCACGGCTTTAGGGCAAATTCCAGTTTGAAGGAGGTTAAAATCGTATTTGACGTCCTATCTGTACCACATTTTTGTGGTATTCTTTGCATGAGAGCATATGTAGTCCGATCTGTGATCAGTTAGTTCAGTACAAGTGTAGCGTCCGTCGTACAATGGTTCACTTGTTAGACTACTACTGTTGGTGAGTCTTCTCAAATTCTGATTGGTAACGCTACGCATTCTTAACCTGCTAGTATGTGTGTCTGATCCGTGCAAACTTCTAAGTGAGTTAATCCTATTTAGTTACACGTGACAAGCCTACATACCAACTCCTTGCAGATACACTGTACATTTGACACGAAGTTGAAAGTGAAAGAGTTTGGCAAATGGTAGAAAGTGAAGTATTGGACAAACCATTAAAGTATTTGGCCTACCCATACATGTAGTAGTTAACCCACAAATAATACATGGAATTATTGTATACAGCATATCAGCCAGATAAAGTAATTATGAAAGACAGAACGGAATCCCCCCCCCCCCTCCCCTCCACCATCACACACCAAAATTACACACACAAACACAAAACGTATGACCCCATCCAACACAACATGGGAGCAGGAGACCCTGGGTGCCCAGCCTTGAGAACTGGGGCGGTGGGTTAAAGAGTCTTTTACGGCATGTATACATGTTGTGTGTACGTATATGTGTGTTGGGAACTGGTACTGCTGAAGAAGGTAAAATACCAGGGGTAACATTTACACTGGATTAAACCCACATGTTATCCTGACGGCTTCTCTTTATATTGAATAATGACAACTACACCATTTTTGGGCTAATTATGATCGTTTGTTTAACCACATGACAAATTCTTTTGTACAATATCTTGGACTTTGATTCGTCCTACTAGGGTCGCAATGTGCAGACTACAGTGGTGGGAGGAGGCCTAGCTGGACCTGCCTCAGTAGGTCAGCATCTGTCTAGAATTGTTTGAATCCCAGCCTTGTTTGGCTAGCTGTCTGGTGTGTGTAGGGGGGGGGAGGCCTAGCTGAGCTGCTTCAGTAGCTCAGTTGGTATGTCTAGTACAGAGAGTTAATCCCAGTTAGGAAAGTGACCTTCTCAGGTCAATTACGTTGTGTGGGAGGCCTAGCTGAGCTGCCTCAGTAGCTCAGTTGGTAAGAGCATCTGTCTAGTGGGGAGGGTAGTTTGTATCCCGGCCTTCTTTGGTTAACTGTCCTGTCTGGGAGGCATAGCTGAGCTGCCTCAGTACCTCACTTAGTAGGAGCACATGTCTAGAGTGCAGAGAGTGTAGTGAGTTTTAATCCCAGTTAGGAAAGTGACCTCGGGTCCATTACATTGTGTGGGAGGCCTAGTTGAGCTGCCTGAGTGGCTTAGTTGGTAAGAGCATCTGTGTAGAATGCAGAGTGCCCCAGTTAAAATGGCCTTCTTGGGTGAACTGTCTTGTGTGGGAGCTCAAGATGAGCTTCCTTGGTAGCTTAGTTGGTAAGATCATCTGTGTAGAGTGCAGTTAAAATGACCATCTTCGGTCAGTGTCGTATGTCTGAGTATATTCAGATACCGAGACAAGATTTAATGATCCAATGCAACTCCTTGAGGTTATTAAAAGTGAGCTGTTTTCAAACTGAGCTACAGACAGATACCTTACCAAATGATCTACCACAGCATGAATACTGCACTCCCTACTACTATCGATTCCACTGCTCGTATTCCAGGTAGCATTTAGTATATCCATCAAGCTTTTGAACAACTATGCCATTCAAAATACATTGGCCAACCCTAGCTATGGAAACACTTCAATCTTCAAGAGGTTCATTTCCGACCATACAATAAACGTGTGTGTGTGTGTGTGTGTGTGTGTGTGTGTGTGTGTGTGTGTGTGTGTGTGTGTGTGTGTGTGTGTGTGTGTGTGTGTGTGTGTGTGTGTGCGTGTGCGTGTGTGTGTGTGTGTGCACGTACATGCTTTATGTAATGCAATACCTCAGACCACAGAGCTAACCCCAACTGTTTCTTCCATTGAGTCCATGTTAAGTGAGGCTATGCATTGTTTGATGTACCATACCACCTAATTACACTTTGATCACCGCTGAAATCCTATACCTCAAGGATACCAAAAATTTTGAAGTAATTAAGATCAACCCTCGGACTCTATCACCTGACTCTGTCAAGTTGTTATCACCTACTATGTACATGTACATGTACATTTTATTGGATATATTTTGTATGGGTGGATCAAAGGCACTGCTAGTGCTTGTATTGTCCATACAGCATATATTGGTATGTGTGATAATGGTTAGATTTCTACTCATGGGCATGTCTGGTATTTCTTTAAGTTCTTAAAGCTGCATACTTTATAGCAGGGAAGGTGTGAGTTGTATGTGATAATGGTAGTCAGGATGTGTGCGCTTGATAGACCACTACGTATACCAGTCAATGAACTATCCCTTCCTACCTCCCTCTCTCCTTCTCTCCCTCTCTCCCTCCCTCTCTCCCTCCCTCTCTTCCTACCTCCCTCCCTCCCTCTCTCCCTTTTCCACCCTCTCTCTCTCCCACCCTCCCTTTCACCCTCTCTAAATACATTTTTAGCCCTTGCCATAATATGCAAATATCTAACTAGTCAAATCATTGATTATCTTAACCCTCTTCACCCCCATCTTCATATGTTTTAACTTCCTGAAGGTAATATTGACATCAGGTCTGTGCCAAAATATGGAAAACAAGCATCCCTTGCCCACAACACATGTTAGATCATTAATGTATCCTAGCTCTCAAAAATTCTTAACCATCATCTCCATATATTGACCTCAGATCTATGCCAAAACATGCACCTTTTGCCCACGTACAACGCATGTTAAGTCATTGAGCCTTCAAATATTTCATTTCCATATGTTTTAACTTCCCGAGTTGATATTGACCTCAGATCTGTGCCAAAATATGGAAAAAAAGGCATTCCTTTGCTCACAACACATGATCAAATCTCCTAGCTTCAAATATTTCTCACCCTCCACCTCCATACCTTTTAACTTCCTGAAGTTAAGTTGACCTCATGGGCTTGCCAAATTGGTCTAATGATGTGTAATAGAACTACACACAGAGTAGTGATCCTACGTGTAATTGTATAGTTCCACTTGCACCCATGCCAGTCAAATTACTGTTTGTGTAGTTACTAAGGAAGTGGGTGATCAGGTGGATGATCCAGGAAGTTGTTTTTGCAACTACTGCTAAATCAGCTTGTAACGGATCTGTGTGTGATTAGACAAGCTAAGATTGTGAAATATTTTTCCTAGCAACCACGGTTAGAGGTGACCCATTGATGTGGGACAAGTGTACGATTAGTGAGGTGTCCTGATTAGTGATGTGCAGTGATAGTGAGATGTCCTGATTAGTGTGGTGTCCTGATCAGTGAGGTGTCCTGATCAGTGTGGTGTCCTAATCAGTGTGGTGTCCTGATCAGTGTGGTGTCCTAATCAGTGAGGTGTCCTGATCAGTGAGGTATGAGATATACTGATTTCTGTGAATTATCACAAACACAACAAATGAGGCAATGATACCTGTTCACCGATGACCTACTGTATATATGACTTTGTTTGGTGTCTGAACGCACAAACACTTCAGCCACTCAACATATTACGTAACACCCTCTCATCAGGAGACATATATGGCCATGTGTTTTGTGCACTCTTCAATCCTTGAGAACTACATTACATCACTAGGCAAGGGCTAGCTAACTAGGGCTAGGGCTAGCTAGGTAGGGAGTGCTAGGTAGGCTTAGACTAGCTAACTAGGGCTAGGGCTAGCTAGGTAGGGAGTGCTAGGTAGGCTAGGGCTAACTGGGGCTAGGGCTAGCTAGGTAGGGATAGCTAGGTAGGCTTAGACTAGCTAACTAGGGAGGGCTAGGGCTAGCTAGGTAGGGAGTGCTAGGTAGGCTAGGGCTAACTGGGGCTAGCTAGGTAGGGAGAGCTACATAGGCTAACTGGGGCTAGGGCTAGCTAACTGGGGCTAGCTAGGCTAACTGGGGCTAGCTAGGCTTGGATAGCTAGGTAGGGAGAGCTACATAGGCTAACTGGGGCTAGGGCTAGCTAACTGGGGCTAGCTAGGCTAGGGATAGCTAGGTAGGGAGAGCTGCATAGGCTAACTGGGGCTAGCTAGGCTAACTGGGGATAGCTAGGCTAGGGATAGCTAGGCTAGGGATAGCTAGGTAGGGAGTGCTAGGTAGGCTAGGGCTGCGGATGTTAAGGACGTAATTGACTTACAGCCATCTATCGAATGTTTCCTCCTGTCCCAAGAGTGTCCAGATCTAAGGGACTATACTGTAACCTTACAGTATTCACGTCCCATGCAAACAGTGGCCACGTGTCTGGAACCATATTGTGTAACACACAATGTAGGTGGATGTATATACAATGTACCACTGATACTGTACACACCATTCACATGTACACATAAACGTAAGTGATGCATACATTTATCATGTGCAATGTGTACTAATCTGCTAAATATATCTTTGTAAAGCTTCATGTGGTAGTACACTTCATGTTTGTTGTGTATAGTTTTAGGATGAGATAGCGAAGTGTGCAAATGTTGGTTTTGTAGCACTTCATGTACCTAGTACAGACTGTGTGTGCGTGTGTTGCATCTGGACGGTAGAAGTGGGGGAATGAGCTAGCTGTTCATGTAGGATGATGTGTGCAAATATTCTCTGTGTTCTTGCCATGATACGATTATATGGAGGTGTACATCCGTGCTGATCTAATACATGGAGCTGCTGGCATGTGTGGTGACCCAAATAGGGACTACTTGAAATCGATAACCACACACCTGCTCCTCCAGATTACATATTTGTGCACGACACTAACACTGAATTCGTGTACCAGCTGTTGGCCCCTTAAAGTTATGTCACATAGCTATACAAAATCTTTTTAAATGTGTCTGAGCTATTATAAGTGCTCACGGATGGAATTTGAGACAGCGAAAGTGGCCCTTCAGCAGTAGTGTCTCATGATCATTTCATGAGAATCCGTCCAGCTGTGCTCATAATAGTGCATGTATGTGCGTGTGTTTCTGTGTGGGGGTGTGAATTTAGTCATCTGGGTACTAGTTAAGGGTTCATTTCTGTCTATACCATATGCTAGTGTGCTATACACACATGTTATGGCTAGTCAGTGCATGTTCCTGCATCCTAGAATCACTTCCTTCTCTCATGGAGGTACACTGATTAGTTCCTCAAACACACAGTATGATTTGAGGTGAAGAGTGTGCATGTTTTGTGCATGTGATGCTTGGAATCATGCTGATTAGTTTACAAACACATTGACATTCTTTCGAGTAGAAATGTTAAAGATTTAACACTGGTTGGTTCCCAATGCTTGCTAACACAAACTGGACTCTGGACTTTAGTGGGACGTGGGACAGTAGGTACACTGCTTGCTTCCTAATGCTTACAAACTCACCCTCAGTATGTTTTGGTGTGGAAGGCATACTACGTTAAAATAGTACATTGTATGTGTGTGTGGGGGGGGGAGTAGGTCAATACTGCATTTGAAGGTGTACTGAATAGTTCCCAATGCTTGCAAACTAACTATAGGCCTTCCGTTATGCTTTCGTTTGAAAGATATACACTTAAACGAGAATGCCGGTTCCTAATATTTGCTAACATACTGTTGTTGTGTGTAGTATGTGTGTGTGTGTGGGGGGGGGGGGAGGGGGGGGGGGGGGTGATAATGCATTTGAAAGTACATTGATTAGGTCCTAGTGCTTGCAAACATATCATTGACTTTCCGCATACTTTAGATGATTTACTGCAGCATTACTAAGTTTCCTAACACGTACTAATGCACCCTAGGCTTTCCTCTTCGGCACAAACCACACGGTTTTCCTCTTCTATCCATTTGAAGTGGAGAGTCAATAGCCTCTCTATGTCAGTGATGTACCTACATTACCTTTATTATGTGGTTACAGATGGTATCACTGTTGCATGTCATCATTTAGATACTGCACTTATTTCTTTGATATTTGGCACCGCCATTTGTAAATATCTTTGTTACTCTTGCATGATAAAATACTTTGCTGTTGTAGGTGGATTAATTGTGTGTAATGTACATGTATGTACAATGGTACATGCATGTGGCTATGTACATGTAAACTTATCAAATGGCCTAAATGATGGCAATACTATCAATCAACATCAATGCCAAGTCATTAAGGATCCTGAAAAAACTCAGGATCCAGCTGGGATTCGAACCCAGGACCTTCTGATTACTAGTCAGACACTCTTACCACTGAGCCACTGGATCTCTTGTGGCAGAGGAGTGTAGGATGGATGTTAATATCCTAAGGATTGAGTTCAAACCCAGACAATGACTTGGCTACACAGGTAAGGCGTATACAACATGCAAAGCACATTAGACTCAAACTCCGCATTAATCAGTCTGCCGGGGCAACTAATGTTAGTGGTAGAGTTGGAATAAGCCCACCTCGTCATATTGCTGGAAAAATTATGTATATGGTGTCCGGCTCCAGTCCATGTACATTATGTTGTGTGTTGTATGTCTTGTGTGCTGGTTTGTTGAGGTTAGGGTTCTGGGTTTCCTTCTTTTCCTTCTAATACCTCTTGGCTAGTGTGCTATACACATGTTTTTCCATGTACATGGAACAATGCAAACTACATGTATCGTCCTTTTTGTGGCAATATTTCATCATTGTGTTCATAGGGATGATGTTATCTACCTACAACTACGTAGGTGGGTTGGTTTCTTCTTGCACACAGCGTTAAGTATTCCTCTAGTGTGCATGCAACCACACTGTATTCCCTCTACTTAAACCCCTACAATGATGTATCAAGATCCCTTATTAGGCCTTTGTGCATGCAGGTACACTCTATTCCTTCACAATGATGATCCCTTATTAGGATTTACACCTTAATGCATGCAAGCACACTGTATTCCTTCTAACTGTGCTCCTTAAATCCTTATAATGAATTGTGTGAAGATCCTTCGTTGGGAAATACTCCTTAAATGCATGCAACCACAATGTACATTTCCTCAGTGGCTGTGAAGGAATGATAGCGCAGCCCTGTGTGTGTGTGTGTGTGATGTACAATAATCTGCACTGTTGTAATGGCCACATGATAAAGTGCTTGAGTTAACTTCAGTCATGCGTGTATTATGAATTATACTTTGGACTTTTCCTATTTGTTACGTGCATACTCAAATATTATTTGTAGTTTGACCTACTATTTCATGCATGTCCTCTGACCTTTTACCAATTCCTGGTATTAATCTGGTTGCCCTTTGATCTGTAGTCATTATCATGCAGGTACTTGAACAGGAACTAGAATCTAATGCTAATGTTCATTCACCAGTTCACTGGTACCAACTTGACATGTTCATTCACCAGTTCACTGGTACCAACTTGACATGTTCATTCACCAGTTCACTGGTACCAACTTGACATGTTCATTCACCAGTTCACTGGTACCAACTTGACATGTTCATTCACCAGTTCTCTGGTACCAACACTGTACCTTGACATGTTCATTCACCAGTTCTCTGGTACCAACACTGTACCTTGACATGTTCATTCACCAGTTCTCTGGTACCAACACTGTACCTTGACATGTTCATTCACCAGTTCACTGGTACCAACTTGACATGTTCATTCACCAGTTCACTGGTACCAACACTGTACCTTAGTCCTAGCAGTCGACTGATGGGTATTGCCCACTCGTAGTGAAATTCCTTTAGTATCCCTCTAATCAGGACTCCCTGAAATGAGAATATCGCGACAGCTTTTGCTGCAGTTTTTAATCTCATTCAAGGCACCCTCTGTCTTCTCTCTTTCATCTTTTGGAGCTGACCAGACATTTGCCTCTTACCGTGTTCCTTCTCATCTCTGCCAAAAGCTATCAGTCACAACTGTCTCAAAACTATATGGATTGAACCATTCATCCTACGTGTGTTGATGCGAGACTTCATAACAATGCACACAAACACCCCCATGTAATGTAATATAGATGCAGATCAATATGATTATGTGTATGTACGTGCATGCTCGTATAGTGTAGCATGGTATCAGTGTAGATATGCCACCCTTTGAAATGAGGACACCTCTCTAATAGGGACACATCTTCAGGTCCCAACTCCATTGAAGCATGTACATACCACCCTCTGAAATGAGGACACCTCTCTAATAGGGACACATCTTCAGGTCAAACTCCTCAACATGTTATCATAATACCCTCTGAATTAAGAACTTTTGATTGGAGTAAGTCTGAGAGAGCTTCTCCTTTGATGAATGGAAGTGTTGCTATCCCACAAACCTTTAGTGAAAAAATGTGAAAGTGTGACACACAAGAACTTATCTGAGACCCATACCTACATAATGTGTAGGACATAGTTTTTTGAGGGTACATCCCTTTTGATGAAGTAGTGTTGCTATGCTGTAAACAGATTTAGAAGTGTGATAATAACCACATGAAAGTATGGAAGTGTTGTACTACATCTGAAACCCACATGTCATTGGTTGGGTAAGCTGAGGGAGCTTCCCCTTTGAAGAATGGAAGTGTTGCTATTCCACCAAATTTTGGTAAAAAAATGTGAAAGTGTGACATACAGAAGTGAAACCATACATAATGTATCTGCCTCTAAAATGAGGACATGTAAAGGGAAACTTCTCTTTGATGAATGGAAGCATTGCTATGCTTCAGTAGAGATTTAGAAGTTGATATTGACCACATGAAGGTATTGAATCATTTGTTGTACATCTGAAACCCATACTATGCTCTGGGGACATATTTTCTATTAGAGCCAGTGTTAGGAAACTTCCCATTTAATGAATGGAAGTGTTGCTATGCAATTTAGAAGTGTGATATTGACCACGTAAAAGTATTGAATCATTCATTGTACATCCGAAACCCATAGTACCCTCTGACATATTTTTGATTAGGACCAGTGTTAGGAAACCTCCCTTTGATTAATGGAAGCATTGCTATGCTTCAGTAGAGATTAAAAGTGTGATATAAAGGTATTGAATCATTCTTGTACATCTGAAACCCATAGCACCCTCTGAATTAAGGACATATTTTTGATTAGGACCAGTGTTAGGGAACCTCCCTTTGATTAATGGAAGTGATGCTAAGCCCTGACTTTCAGTGAACTAACTCCACACAAGGAAAAGAATTTGTGAAATTACATCTCTTTACCACCTGCATCTTACTTCATCACTTCTAATTTCCTCACAGCCAACATCCTGATTGTTATTTACATTACTTGGCAGTGCTTTGTTAGTTATAGTTCCCATTGTATCACTAGCAGTAGGCTTCTATCTCCATTTGGAATGGGGTAAACTTAGTAGCCCTACTCCACATTCCATAGTGCACTAAATCACTCGGTGAAATTACTATGCTGGTATTTGTGGTTTCCAGGTGGATGTAATTGTGTACTGTATATATCTTCCATATATGGTGGTGGTTGTCTGCAATGTACTTACAGTGAAATTGCTGTGTAGGAAATGCTGAAATGAGGGCAGTCAATTATCAGGTCACCTGTTACTGCATGCATGTGTTGGGTTTGTATCCTGAAACCAGGGACACCTCGTTAATCAGTGCGCTTCACTGCTTTTGCCTGCATCTTGTTCCTGTGCTTTTGGCACTGTCATCCCTACATCCTTTAAACCCTTGTAATGTGTGATCTTGTCTTTCATACCCAAACTGGAGAATTTCCACTTTGCTAGCAGCTCTAATAGACTTCACCTTTCAGTGTATGTCAGTACACATATGTACACATGTACAATGTGACTAAAAGAAAGTGCTCTGATTCGAGGTGTCCAGGTTTCAGAATGCACAAGATCTGCATTGCTTGCTTTGGTCGGCCTGTTCTTACCTCGGATGAATTACTTCTCCTGTACTCATCCCACAATAATCTCCATTTTACTAGTATATGTATATGTATATATGTGTAGATCAGCAGCAAAATACAGTGTATGTGAATAAATTAATAGCAATGTTGACTTGATCATCTTGGCCTGTGTATTGCAGACATCCAACTTAATACATCCTTACCAGGTCAACTAAGAATATTTAACAACCATCTGGGATAAATCCACCCACCATGGCTCCTCCTCTGATGAGAAGGTGTTACCGGTCGATTCCTAACGGGGTTCTGACGGCACATGATTTGGGTGGTCTGCAGTGTGAGGTTGCCAGTTAGGCAACGACCACTGCAGCTATAAGAGGGAATGAGGGGACGAACTTTTGTCTGGTGATCGTGGCTCAGTGTCTGGTGTTCTGGTTTGCTGGTCATTAGACCTCGGGACGGAAGTTTGTCTTTCTCATTCCCTCTTGATCATGTTGGCCTGTGTATTGCAGACATCAAACTTAATAAATGTTGACATAGTGGATTTGATACGAGGAGACTTGTGATGACTGACAGATGTCCAGATAAGAATTTCCTCTGGGAAACAGCACCTTTTAGGTAGTGTGTTTATAAAATCTTCCAAAAATACGACAGAGTTTTAGTAGTACTCGGTTAGTGCTGCATTCTTCAGGGGCAAGCTGACATACGCAGCTTGATAAATGAAGCCATCCTGATTGATAAGAACCAGGATGTGTTTTGGTGTTCCAAGAAACACGTTTGTGTTGTTTTCACGTGTCATTTCACTGTCATTGACCACTTTCTCTTTCCAAAAGGTGACCGCAATTAGAGAATTCCGCTCTACATATCACTTAAAGGAAATTAACAAATCCTCACTTCCTATTTGTGCATGTTCTTCCTTTTCCTACTGTATTCCTTCTGTACTTCCTCCATCATCTTCTCTTTACTTTACTCTATGTAAACTAAAAAGTGTATACCTTTAGACAGGATGTGTACGTATACATGCTGCATATTTTAGTGTGTGGTCAATAAACACAACAGCAGTTCTTCTAAGTCCAGTGTTACCACCTTTTTTACGACATCATATGGTCCGTAGTACCATTATATGGACCTTAAAGAGTTAATTGGTTGGCCAACATCTTGCCTATGTGCGTGTATAACTATATGCATATGTGATAATACAGTTGAACCTCACTTAGTGGTCACCTCAGTTAGACAGCCACCTAGTATATAGTGGTCACTGAGTAGAGTCCCTTAGTTATTGACACACATTTCTCTCTATGGCTACCTCTCTATAACAGCCACTTAGTCCTGTCCCAACTATAGACAGGCTTCAATTTGAGTGCAGAAATAAGAGGGCTTGAAATATGAACTATCAATAAACAGGATACACTAACTGTTTCCCAAAATCAGGACACCTCACTAATCAGGACACCTCACTGATCAGGACACCTCCCTAATCAGGACACTTCACTAATCAGGACACCTCACTAATCAGGACACCTCACTAATCAGGACACCTCACTAATCAGGACACCTCCCTAATCAGGACATCTCACTATTCGGGACAGTTTCTTCTTCTGTCCCATTAATGTCCACATCAGAGAGCTGACAATGTACATGCACTACAAACTACGTAGAACTGATTATGACAATATTTCCTATACACATCCATATATTGCAAGCATCAACTTCATTGAGCTGCCCTAACTACATTACTGGCAATTTATAACACGTTCAATATCCCATTTTGCATTGTCATCATCCGAAATGTACATATGTGTTAATATACAGATCTGAGAGTAATTCCCTTCCACCTCCAGTCTGATTTCCATGTGACTGTAGTGTATCCCAATACGTATGTGTACAAGCAATAAACAAGTGCTTTTCGTGACAATATTTCCTATGTGTTGCAAGATCTCTATTGTACGTACGTAGGAAGTGTAGCATGTGATTCTGCAAATGTACAGTGGAACGATTTGGAACAGAAGAAAGTGTCCTGATTAGTGAGGTGTCCTGATTTCAGGGGTTGAATTGTACACAAACATGGCATTTGGGACCGCAAAAAGTGTCCTGTTTATCGAAGTGTCCTCATTTCAGGGTGTCCTGATTAGGTCTTCTGTACATGTCCATGATATTAATCAAATGTAATTTTATACCACATTGGACTACAGTTAGTAGTAGATGTCTGTATGTTCCTATATGAATGTAATAAATGGGTGGCCCTGTATACATGTATGGATGTGCATTATACCAATTTGTGATATTGGTGTCTGGTGGAGCTTATTTCAAGGATTAAGTTGTGATAATATTTCCATAATGTCCCTATATGAGAGAGGGTGTAGATTATTCCGAGGATTAAGTTGTGATAATATTCCCTACATGTCCCTGTGTCAGGGACATCCTGCTCTTAATTTGACAATCCATCGTATCTCATTTCATATATTGTTACCAACCCTCTGATGACCTGTCTGTATGCACATGTGTGTGTGGTTTACTGTTTCCCAATGTTCATAATCCTTGTTTATCCATAAACAGTTGCGGTGTGGGTATTATACGGTTATGAGTGTAATGTAATATTTGTTGGTTGTTGATTGAGGCATTTGGTTCGGTCCCAATTGAGGTAGAATGCTCCCTTACAGGTCTCTCTTTCTCAACGCAGTATTTTATGTGATAGAAAAGGAATGTTTATTTACAGCATATTTCAGCACCTTTGGAACAAGAGCCTGTAAACCACACACAGTTTTAACACACACACACACACACACACACACACACACACAGAGTTAATTGGTTGTGTCATTAGTACACATGATATGGTATGGGAGTGATGTAGGTATCGAGGCATATAGCCCCTAATGGAGGGTAGTGAAGGTAGAATGCTCCCTTACAGGTCTCTCTTTCTCAGAATATCTTGTAGTAAAGAACACAGTATTTTATGTGATAGGGAAGGATGTTTATTTACATGTATAAACTTTCAGATAACCATTTTATCGCATATCAACTTGCCTTCTGATGACTTACCTGTGTGTTCATATGTGTGTGGTTTACCATAATGTTCCTAATTCTAAATTGTGCAGGCATTTGGGATATGGTATGGGAGTGATGTAGGTATCGAGGCATATAGCCCCTAATGGAGGGTAGTGAAGGTAGAATGCTCCCTTACAGGTCTCTCTTTCTCAGAATATATCGTGTAGTGAAGAACGCACTACATGTAGACAATGTACATATCATATCGATGATCTACGTATCTGTGTGTTGATACATGTACGTGTGTGTGGTTTATTGCAATGTTCCCAATTCACATAGTTACTGTCATATTGGAGGGAATGTAATGTAACTTCTGTTGGTTGTGGATTGAGACATATAGTTCAGTCCCAATTGAGGTAGGATACTCCCTTACAAGTCTCTCTTTCTCAGAATATCTTGTAATGAAGAACACAGTATTTTATGTGATAGGGAAGGAATGCTTGTATACATGTAGATAATCCATTTTACATGTATCATATGTCATCACTTACATTCTGATAACCTAGTGTGTGTGTGTGTGTGTGTGTGTGTGTGTGTGTGTCTGTGTGTGTGTGTGTGTGTGTGTGTGTGTCTGTGTGTCTCTGTGTGTGTCTGTGTGTCTCTGTGTGTCTCTGTGTGTGTCTGTGTGTGTGTGTGTGTGTGTGTGTGTGTGTGTGTGTGTGTGTGTGTGTGTGTGTGTGTGTGTGTGTGTGTGTGTGTGTGTGTGTGTGTGTGTGTGTGTGTGTGTGTGTGTGTGTGTGTGTGTGTGTGTGTGTGTGTGTGTGTGTGTGTGTGTGTGTGTGTGTGTGTGTGTGTGTGTGTGTGTGTGTGTGTGTGTGTGTGTGTGTGTGTGTGTGTGTGTGTCTGTGTGTGAAGCTACTATAGCATTACTGTCATTGACCACACACCCACAATCATAGCCGGAGCCACACATACACGTCCGCACAGGCAAATCCTTACCATCTGTTCCTCCCTCACCTGAGGAACATAACTTACCATCCGTTTGCCCCTCAACTCCAGTCAGCTGTATCTTTTTTATCCATAAATAGTTATTAGTATGAGCATATGGATATGGTAAGATAAAGAATGTATTGTACATACATGTAGGTGGGGGATGAAGGTATACTACATGTATATGTTCAACCCAAATTGAAGGTAGTGAAGCAAGAATACTCCCTTACAAGTCTCTCTTTCTCAGAAATGTGCATTCATACTGCATGTAGACTATGTAGCATTGAAATTATACTTTATTTTTGTGATGGAAGGGAATGTTTGTGTATATATGGATTTCTGAGAACTCAATGTTAGCCAGCTAGTTTTTGGTTTAACCTTCACACTTTCTGGGAATATATATCCTCTGGCTATGAAGGTACAATAGACAATAGTAATTAGTGTGGAAGGAATGCAGGCCATATGAGAGAAAAATTTAGTTTTTTTTCCTAGAAATGGTAGTGGATAGGAAGGACTGTGGCTAGTGTGGGGAGCCAGGAATGTTAAAAAGGGAGATTCCTTAAATCAGAAGTTTATTGGCCTTCAAGAAGGGCCATTCCCTGTACAATCTTCCTCATGTTGGTGGTACTGTTGGCAGTATACTACCATTTCAGTGTCTGTTTTGTCTGAGGGTATTATCAGCACATGTATGGCAGTGTTTCAGTGTAAGGAAACCTTTGTTTGAGGTATTTCCCTCTCACTCTCTCTCCCTCCCTTTTGTTTTGTTAAATGTTGAATCCTGCCTCTGAAATTAGGACACCTCTCTGATAGGGACACATCTTCAGGTCCTAACTCCATTGAAGCCTGTACATACCACCCTCTGAAATGAGGACACCTCTCTAACTCCATTGAAGCCTGTACATACCACCCTCTGAAATGAGTACACCTCTCTAATAGGGACACATCTTCAGGTCCCAACTCCATTGAAGCCTGTACATACCACCCTCTGAAATGAGGACACCTCTCTAATAGGGACGCATCTTCAGGACATACCCCTCAGTATCGTCCTCTGAAGCGATACCAAATCAGCACATCTCAAACTCGACCTTATTCGGAAAATTCGCTGCACTTCCACACAATGCATATCTGAAACCCATCTGCCTCTGAGGTGACAATAGAAAGACATAGCTCATCCTTCATGTGACCATACACACAATCATGTAGGCAGGTTGTGATTGAATTCCACATAGCTTACCTCTTTCAAGCAAATTGTGTTTCAATACAGTATAGAGTTTCAATGGCATTCCATCTAGATAATTTTAAAGAAGCCAAACTTACTTACAATATATAGGTGCCAGCAGGTGCAGGCTTGTGCTGGAGTGTGATATAAGACAGACAAAATGCCTATTATTCAGGGTGTTCCTTCCCCCACTACTCTGCAGGAAACCACATGTACACCACACATGCCTGATGCATAAGCCTACTGGGTTGAAGTCACCACTGTGTGTGGTTGCGCCGGTTAGTAGGGCAGTTTATGTGGGCAGTGGTGGGGTACCAGACTTAACTGGAGCAAACTCTTGTGGTTGTGACATCACTTGTCTAGTGTTTGGATGTGGTTTAGGAAGGAAGGTGGAATCCACATGTAGCTGTAGACACCATTGGTAAACGGAAAGTAACACCCACTGATGAATGGGCATCCGGTGATTTTGAATTTGAGGGCAGCAAACGATTCCTTTGTTACTTCAGGGAGGAGTCGGAGATTGAGGCTATGAGGTTTGATGGTTTGGCTATATATGGACAAAATGAGTGTTCTAGCCAGTTCATTTACTCTCCCTCCCTCCCACCCTCCCTTCCTCCTTCACTCACTCCCCCCCCCCCTCATAACATGTGGTATGGAAGAATGCTGAGTATGTTCATATAGTAACAACCTGGAGTGTTATAGCCAGTTCATGTACCCTCCCTCCCTCCCTTCCTCTTCACTCCGCCCCCCCCCCCCCCTCTCATTACTGTAATAACATATGGTATGGAGGAATGCTATGTATATGTTGGTATAGCAACAACCTGTAGTGAAGACATCTCCATGTTTCTCTTCAAAGTGCCTCTTTCTTTAATCAGGACACCTCACTAACCACAACACTTTCTCCAGTCCCAATAAGTGTTCAGATCAAAGTGGTCACAAAGTCCAGGTCTCCTGTGAAGCATACCCATTCCTTCCTTCCATCTCAACTTTAGAAAGACAAGGCAACACAACACAACTCGCCCAAAACAGTTATTTTTCAAAGAAAAATTATCTGCCTCGGGTGGGACTCGGACCCACAACCATCCACTTTCTAGGCGAAAGCTCTGAGCTACCGAGGCAGCTCAGCTAACTGGGCTCGAATCACATATACAAAACAAGACGAAGCACCTCAACCAAAGCATCACACAACCTGGTAAATGGGTGAAGCATGTAAGGATCAGGGAACCAGACTAAGGAGCGATGATAGTTATAAGTAAAGCCTCCTTTCTTCATTTTAACAAGCATCTCAAATTGCCATACCTTTTCAATGAGAAATATTCAATTACATCATCTTATGCACCCTTCCAACCCCCCACTCCCCCACCCATGATTCGAATCTAATACCCTTCACCTACGCTATTACTGTGTACATTTCAGCCCTCACCCACACTTGTACTACTCTTCTGCCTATCTATAGTGTGTGTTTACAGTTAAGTATGTATCCCAAAGGTGCAGTTGTAGCTGAATTAGATACCTTATTCACCGCATGCCATGTGCGTGTATATACAAACATATGTATGTGAGGCTTAGAGTATGACTGACTACAAAAGCCATTGCACAATTGGGCTTGAAAGTATCAGTGTGTGTGTGTGTTCGTTGTGTGGAGCTATTGCACAACGAGTTCGTATTCGGCTTCTCTCTCTCTCTCTCTCTCTCTCTCTCTCTCTCTCTCTCTCTCTCTCTCTCTCTCTCTCTCTCTCTCTCTCTCTCTCTCTCTCTCTCTCTCTCTCTCTCTCTCTCTCTCTCTCTCTCTCTCTCTCTCTCTCTCTCGTGTACTAGTGGTACTACACTTATGATAATGACATGTTAATTAAGGAATGCATACTAGAGTATCAATGCACCCTAGTGAGGATGTTGATGTACATGTGTACCTATCCATGTCATATGGTGGGGGCATTTCTTAGTAGGTGGCTTGCCAGGCAGTTTCTGATTGATGGTTGTGGCTATTACAGGTATGAGGTAATGCATTTGTAAAAGTTCAAAGGTCAGTTATGCCATGTGGTAAGGTGTAAAGGTCAAATCTACAACTGTTACTCTGCTTGTCGTAACTAATGTACATATATGGTGGTAGGTAGCTAATACGGAACATCCTGAGATTATTATTAAATTATTTGTTGACAATAACCATTACCCCTGGTCTGTCTGCCACCAAGGAAGGTAGGTTAAGAGGCACAAAGCCAGTTGAAGGGGGTTCCAGGATGAGTGTAGGTGTCATATCCAGGTGAAGACTGAGACTTCTGTCTCCTTTCACTCTCTGTAAAGACTACTTCGTGGACACAAGCTCTGTCTAGTGTGTGTGGAATGTCAGGGGTTTCAGTCCCACCTGAGGCATTTTTCTTTGTCTTGGATGAGTTACATTGTGTTGCATTGCATTGCCTTGTGAGTCTCTTGGTCAAAAGGTATGCAGTGGAATCTCACTAATTCGGACATCTTCTAATTGAATGTTACGCATTGTTGGCGAGTGGTTTGAATGGGCACTGTCCAGTCAGTTTCTCCGCTGTAGTCTAAAATAGTTAGATGCACTCATCATCAGGAACTACACAATTTAGAAAGCCTCGGGATGCTACATCCAGCCCTCGGCCTTCTAAATCAGGTAGTTCCCTCGACTCGGCGTCTAACTTATATGAAGTGCCCTTTTTTCCATGCCTCCTTCATAGAGAGGACCACACAGATATGAGTCATATACACATGTATACCACTTAAACTCACTGTCATACTTCATCTAGTATGCCATTTTTACTGCAACCAGGTCTTCCCCGAAGTTGGGACTTCCTACCATCATCTGTGTAGTTCTGTGTGATGCATGCTTAGAGAGTCACACATCACATGGAGCCACACGGATGATTGAGATATGAGTCGTGTTCTCTTTGGTACACCCACTGTCATACTCGGTCTAGTATGCCATTTGGCATTTTTACTGCAACCAGGTCTTCCTGAAGCTTCCTCTGGGATTTCCTGCTAGAAATATTGAATGTGGTTTCCTCTCTTCTGTAGCTCCAACACCCTCTGGTCACCCCTGCCGGAATTGTCTGGCCACATGTACCCGGATGTATGCCTTTTCCGTTGAATATTTGCTGAGTGTCTCATTTGTTTTGCATGTTCCACGCCATCCTGCGGATATTGTATTTCCCAAAGTGTTGTGTGTGTGTGTGTCTCGGTTTAGAATCTCAATCAGGGGCATACACAGTAACATGACACTTGTCATCCTTTGTATTCCCTTGGAGTTATTTAATCACGACACTTCTTATGAGATCGCACTACGGATGTTATGAATAGTATACGTACGTACACACACAGTACATACGTTGTTTACTTGCGGATGTACTGGACCCATTGAGACGTCAGTCTGCTGAGTGTACTTGTGTAAATAATATAAATAAATAACCCCGCTATACCTCCATTGACACATCAGCACTACCACGCTGTCCATTAGACCCTGGGACTCTTATGTTGTAGTGGAGTGGTACCACATGAAAGTCATGGGTAGTTTCAGTATTGCTAGCTGCTGGCAAACACTTTATTGAGAAGTGGGTGGTAGGTACATGTTTGTTTATCAAGGTACATGTTAAGCATTATGTGTGTGTGTGTGTGTGCATTACGTGTGTGTGTGTGTGTGTGTGTGTGTGTGTGTGTGTGTGTGTGTGTGTGTGTGTGTGTGTGTGTGTGTGTGTGTGTGTGTGTGTGTGTGTGTGTGTGTGTGTGTGGCAGTTCAAACTGTGTACTTCCTTGTAATGACATCGATGTATACAGCGGAAACAGTCCCATTTTATTCCTAATTATCATCGTCACTCTTGTCCTATTAGGGCAGCTGGATCTGGTTTTCCTAATTAGAGAGAGATTCTTATTAAACCTCTATTTTGGTGACCTCACCGATTACATGTGTACATTTCCGTACACGTATGCATACATCCTGTGTTATCTTGTTTGAAATCTCCATTTTAATGACTATTTTTGTTTACTGAGGGAAATTCCCTGTTGTTGCTATGAGAATGTGTATGCTACTCAAATAGTACTATTAACACCTGTTTTACAACACACACACCACTTGCACACCACACACACACACACACACACACACACACACACACACACACACACACACACACACACACACACACACACACACACACACACACACACACACACACATACACACACACACACACACAGGACTGCATCAAACTGTTCACTAAAGAAGAACGTGTGTCCGGAGCAGATAAATGGTGAGAATTGAAAACACAAATAACCAAAATATGAGTTTAAACATACCTCCACACTATGTACATCTTGGTGTTTAAAAAAGCTATCCCATGAACCAATGTCTGTTTGGGTGTCAAAAAAAGCTAACTTGAACCATCTGAATGAAACATCCACATTCTTATATCCTATGTTGCTGTAGTGAAGCACACACACACACACACACACACACACACACACACACACACACACACACACACACACACACACACACACACACACACACACACACACACACACACACACACACACACACACACACACACACACACACACACACACACCGAGGATAATTATTGGCATGTAGCATCTAGACCAGGTCAGATATAGACCACTAATTGTGTGACATATGATCCCTGAAGTTCAATTATTGCATCAGGATACCTGACCACACTACAGGTACACATACACATATATGATGAAATACCTCATCAAAGTGTGCAGGTGGGTAGCGGTTGTTAAGGTCTATTTTTAGAAAGGGACAGTCTGGCCTTAGGATGATGTAAGAGCTAATTAAAAACCACCTACTACTCTCTCTACCACTATCCTTATTGTTGAAGCTTTCCATCCTTCCCAATTGTTCATTGTTCACTCTTATTTTCCTTCCCTCTTATCCCTCCTGCTTTGATTATTGCCTCACTTTACCTTCTTCCCTGAGACTACAATAAACCTACATTGCTTTTGGGCACTTCCTTCAAACCCTACCAACCTATCCTGCCAACATTCCTCCATTTTAACACCCTCCTTCTCTTCTCCCCTCTACACTAATTTAAACAGCCCCTCTATCTTTCTGGATGCTTCCTTCCGAGCCATCCTGCCAACATTCCTCCTTTTTACCACTTTCTCTTCTACCCCCACACTCGCCAACTCAAACAGAGTTCGATCATCTCTACCTACATTGCTCTAGACGCTTCCTTCAAACCCTACCAAGCCATCCTGCCGACATTCCTCCTTTTTTACCACCTTCCTTTCTCTCCTACTAACTCAAATCATCTCTACCTACATTGGCTCTAGATGTTTCCTTTAAACCCTACCGAGCCATCCTGCCACATTCCTCCTTTTTTACCACCTTTCCTTTCTGTTCTACCCTCTCCTGCTACCTCAAACAGGGTTCACCTTCAACTATTTTATTTCCTGCAGTGAAACTGCCTTACACTAGGGAAGAGGTTTGCACTGCTTTTGCTCCAGTCATCCTGCTTCCCTAGTATACATAGCCCATTCAGATCTCTCCCTTCCTATTTCCTGTAATACTATCCCTCTTTATGTAACCTGATCCCCACCTAGGGCGCTGATCTGTAATGGCCTCTGTTTACTCTACTCTTACAAAGGTGGCTCAATCTTGTGCTGGGTAGGAGTGATATCATGCACGGGAAAAGCCCAGGGTAGGCCTCGGTACATTATGCTGGCATAATTTTGAGCATAACAGTTCTCATTCTTGACTGGAGCATAATTGAGCATAATGACAAATGTTTTGAGCATAATGATTTCACTTAAAGTCAAATATCACTCCAACCTCTACATACATAGTTTGTAGTGCACTGTTCTCATACTGTGTAAAATGTTGCTTCAGAATCGTAAAGACCCTTTCAGCAGATGCTGATGATGGCTGAACTAACTGTGGCACATCACGTGAGGTCACCTACTATGGCTTTGATTGAGCATAATCAGAGCATAATGATTAGCTTTTAAGAGCATAGGAGCATAGCATAATGACTTGGATTTTGAGCATAATGTGCCGAGCCAGGGTACCTTTTAAAGGTGATAGACAAACTTGTTTGCAAAGCCTAGGGTCTAATAGGGGTAGACTAGCTGAAATGAGGACATCTCTAATAGGGTCATGTCCACTCCATTGAAGCCTATAGTGTACATACCCCTCTAAATTATGGACACTGTCTAATTGGGACACATGCTCCAGTACCAACACTTCACATACCACTCTCTGAAATAGGACACCTCTCTAATAGGGACACGTCTTCAGAAAGCCTGTACATACCACCACCCTCTGAAATAGGACACCTCTCTAATAGGGACACATCTTCAGGTCCCAACTCCATTGAAGCCTGTACATACCACCTTCTGAAATGAGGGGGACACCTCTCTAATAGGGACACATCTTCAGGTCCCAACTCCATTGAAGCCTGTACATACCACCCTCTGAAAAAATGAGGACACCTCTCTAATAGGGACACATCTTCAGGTCCCAACTCCATTGAAACCTGTACATACCACCCTCTGAAATGTAATAGGGACACATTTTTCAGGTTCACACAACACCAGTGTTTGTTACTACACAACACTTCACGTGTTTTCTTCATAGTGAAAACAAACAACAAGTGTTTTTATTACTTACTATTTTAAATGGGAATTTATAATAATAACATTTTACATGTATGCATGCGTATGTGTTTTAAGTCATCCTTAGTCAAAAATTTGGAATTTGGGGGTATTGGTAAAAGGCATTTGGTATCCTCATTTATAAATTCTTAGTTCACACACATATATTAGAATATCATGAAACCACAAGTGCTTCATCATTGGAGTATATTCTAAGAATACATTGACAATCCTATGATGAGTAAAACCACAAATCCCTTGTACAGAGCTGTTTATACGTACTTCCATTTAAAGTGTGTTTATTACTCTGCTGTAATACCCTTGGAATGCAGAATTCCTATTTATAATGAAACTGTAAGCCTTTCACTGTCTCCTCAATGGAAAATTAGGACTATTCTTCGGAAATTTCCCCTCTAGTGCAGTGCCAAATATGTTCCTTACAAACTGTTCTTCACACACAACCAAGTGTATAGTGAAGATTCCTTCTTGTTTGTGTTTCCTGATGTGAAGCCTGTGTGATGTGTTGGGGGTATTAATGAAGTACTGTGAAACCGAGAGACTTTAGACTGGGAGTTTTTATGTGTGTGCCATTCCTTTTAGGGTTGTTATCTATCCATTCTTAGCCTTGCCACTAGTCTGTCTTGAGTTACCTAACCTCCTTCTGTTGTTCGCTAATTTCCTTATCCAACTTTCCTTTTCTTTTGTTATGAGTTCCGTATGGTGGAACCAGATGCCCTAGGAACAGAAGGAAGTGTCCTGATTAGTGAGGTGTCCTCATTTCAGAGATTGAAAGTACACAAACATTACGTAAACATGGCTTTTTAAACAGCAGAGCCAGTAGATATCCTGCTTATTTGGGCGTCCTCATTTCAGATGTCGAAATATACGTAGGTTACACTACACCCACGAAGTGGTTAGTGTATGTGGTGCAGCCACAAGTAGTGTATCACTAAACTGCTGAGTGGGTGTAGTGTAACCAGATTGTACCACACAATGCGCGGGGCAGTGCTCGTGGTGGTTGCGGTTCCACAGTGTATGAGTGAGGCCAGTAGTTTGGCTATACATGCCCAGCAAATTCCTACATACAGTATGGAACCGCATTATTGTACGCTACTAGCAAAGCACTTGTGTGGTACAAGTTAAAAGTACGTATACCCCACTCTACCTGTTGTGATAAGTTAGACACACGCAAGTGTATAAATTTCTTAAACCATTAAGGGTCGCAGATCTGTTTTATGAGACTACAGAATCTAATTTGTTGAGGCTGGTGTGAATGTTCTAAGCCATCAAGGCTGTTGTGTGTTATTGGCAAGTGAAGTGAACCCACCCGGTCATACAGCTGGCGCGGGATTTATATATCCAATGATGCATTTGGCCCCCGGGACTGGCCATGCGCTATACGCAAACATAACCAGCCTTGCCTCATCCGCTCACCATCGATGTGTAGCATCCAACTAGTGTGTGGTTTGTAGCCTTTTAATCTTTACCTTACTGCTCTGTTCATTAATGTAACTCTATCTTAATCATCTCTATGAGGGAAACTCCCTGCTTTTAGTGCAGTAATGTCACAACACTGGACAGGTTTACATTGCAATTGTATGTGCAAGTGCACCATAAAATCAAGTTCTTGGCTCTAATGTTAGAACATCATATATTTAGTACACTTCACCAATTAGGACATCACATATTTAGGACACTTCACCAATTAGGACATATATTTAGGACACCTCACCAATTAGGACATCACATATTTAGGACACTTCACTAATTAGGACAAATATTTAGGACACCTCACCAATTAGGACAGTTTCTTCTCTCTGAAGATTCAGAATGGGTACTTTTTGAACCCTGATAAGTTTTAACACTAAGTGAGAATTATCGGCCTCTGTACTAAGGTGTTGATGGATAATTTGATGAGAAGGTAATCTCGTATATAGAATTACACATGAGGATTTGTTAACAACATTTTTACTGATTTTATCTGAAACAACATTACCAATGTGTATATTAGCATGTAAACACACACACTCTGCCATGTATGTATGTATGTAAGGTGTGGCTGCTCTAACAAAAACAGACTTACGCATTCATACATATTGTGACTCCTCTGTTGCATATATTTGTATGCATGCAATGTACGTCCCGTCACTGTGCAAATATTGCTAAATAAACTGGACAGTTGCTGTAGTGAAATAAATTGTTTTTCTTGTTTTGTAATACTGTTTATAAGGATGTCTTTAAAGAGATTACCAGTTTATATAAGTCCCATTACACGCCGTGGGAATCCTCTAATCTGAAGATCCCTCGGTCCAAACAGAGTGCCTGCTAAATGAGGTTGCTGATTTTGGGGGGTTACTATTGGATTGGTGTACAGAGTAACCGCTAATCTGCCTGAGGCCCTTCCCCCTGTCCTTGCCTATTCAACTCTAACCAGCACCCTTGAGATAAGGAAAGTGTCCCGATTAATAAGCAGGGTTTATTTCAGAAAGCTTGACAAGGGGGGTGGGGCAAACTGCACGTACGAGAAATCTTGGGGGGTAACATGAAAACACATCTGGCAGTATATGAGGAAGGGTCTCTTTGACTTAAGGGCGGGCAAAACCTTTACCCCCCCCCCCAAAAGAAACCCTGGTAAGGTCCTGATATTGGTGGTTGAGAAGTACATACACATATGGTATTCGAGGTAGCAGTTAGAACCCGGAGGAGTATTGCAGAGTGTCGTGTTTGAGGTGTTTCACTGAAACAAACCACCTGAAGAATCCTCACTTGCTGCTTCTTGACAGGCACATCCCATCATCCTGTCATCCAATACCTACACTTCCTCATCTCACCAGTAGTCACCGGAGAATATGGTTACTTCACTCACCTGCTAGCCTTGCATCCCTTGTGTCTACCTGTCAAAGAAGCATCAGGAACCAGTGTCCATATGGTCTTAGGTTTGATCATGCATTTAACCACATTCCTTAAAATCAGGACTGTTATGCAATGCTCTTCATACTTCACCTGACCTGTATTGTACACGTATAATGAAATCTGCTTCATGCCTGGTTACATGTATACATGTGGTCTGGTCATGTGCTAGTTAAACACGGATGGATGGGCAGTAGGGTTGATTATGTAATTGCATGCTTGTGTGGAGCATTTCAAGGACTCTGGTGTACTAATTGGCATTCCAATCAATACTTGTGTGTGTTTTGCCCTGGTTGGTGTAGTGTTCATTTGTAGAGTTGTGACTAATCCTTTGTTCCTTCTTACATAGCTGCATGTATATATTTTCTTCTTTCCATACACACACACACACACACACACACACGCACACGCACACACGCACGCACATGGACATGCACACACACACACATGCGCACGCACATGCACACACACACACACACACACACACACACACACACACACACACGTGCTATTTCTCCATATAAAGTAATATTCTATATATGGCTGTTTTGTTGTTTAAGGAAATGATACAGTTGCCTTTATACATGTACCTTTGACCTTCTGTCTTATCCCCACTATATATATCTGAATCCCTCTTGCTGTATGTATGCAGCTGTTTGCATTTGTTGTTTGGGGAAATGATACCGTAGACGATGACCTTCTTATTCTCCACTATGACATTGTGTGACCTGCTGTATGTGGGTGGTGTTTGGGGAAATGGTACAGTAGGTTTTAGAATATGTTTATACCTTATGACCTTATTCCCCACTATGATATTGTGTGAATCTGGCTGTGTGTGGCTGTTGTTTGGGGAAATAGAACATGGCTTTGTCCTTTGGCCTTCTCTTATTCCCCGAATCCCTCTAACCCTGAAATAAGGACACCTCAATAAATACGACGCCTGCATCGACATGCCACTGCTCCAAATGCCGTATTTGGGTACCCATATATGTGTACTTTCCCCCTTCTTGTAATCGAGATATTTCAATAGCTATTTTGACTAATATGTACATGTGCTATTATACATAGGACAGGGCTTTAGGATGTTTGTGCACTCTTATTCCCAGTATGTAATTTGGGTACCCTGAAATAAGGACTCCTCGAGGAAATCTTGGCCTATTGGTGTTCTGAATACCATATTTGTGTACTTTGCCCCCTCTTAATAATTGGGGTATTTTTATGCTAGGTCGGCCTATTGCAATAATTATAGACCGAATAAAGTGTTCTCGTTCCTTATTCCCAAATTCTAATCATCTAATACCACAAAGTCATGGTTTTGGCATCTACACTGCACACTGTACATTAAAGAGTAATGGCATGAATTACGTATGCACAAGTTACTTCATGTTATGCACATCTGCTCCATGTGGCCGTATGTACTGTTGGATGTTGTGATTCCTTTGCCTTTTCAATACATTAACTGCCATTTGGGGTCAATGGCGATAGCAGTGTATGTGCGTATGGAGTCATCTGGTTATACAATACACGTGTAGTGCCACACACAAGCTCTTGGGGATTGTGTGTGTGTGTGTGTGTGTGTGTGTGTGTGTGTGTGTGTGTGTGTGTGTGTGTGTGTGTGTGTGTGTGTGTGTGTGTGTGTGCATGCATGCGTGTGTGCATGCGTGCGTGTGTGCATGCGTGCGTGTGTGCATGCGTGCGTGTGTGCATGCATACACATGCAACATCTTCTAAGTGAGGTCAACGCCTAGTTTTTCTGTCCCAAATGCATCCCCAAATCACCCAGGATGTTTGGTCAAAAGAAGCACCACTGTGTATATTCCTGAGGTTCCCTATTACAATTGTGGGATCCTGAAGAAATCCCATCTACACCTCCTACACAAGTACATAACTTAGACAGAGAATGTGTGTTCTCTCTAGGGAGATAGGTACTTAGTCCAAAAAGATACAGTGATGTAATATCCTGCAAAAGTACAACTTGACTTCTAACAGGTCACATGTGATGAGGGTGGGAGGTAAGGAAGAAGGTGGGGTGGGATCATTGCTGTGCTGTGCATCCTCTGCACGACTGTTTGATGCTTTCTGTTTCCTGTACACAACAACCCTTTGCATATACATACACATGTTTTTTCCTCAAAAAGTACCATCTGTACACCGATTCCAGCTGCATTTAACCCTATCTGTACACCTAAGTATTATACTGTCTACGTACTTATCCATCTGCGTAGCTGAAGAATGCAAAAGTCTAAGGTTGCCATACAGGGGTCAAGTATGAAACAGCTGCATCCAGTTACTAATCCCAGCTTAGCAAGTCACATGAGTCGTGGGTTAAACTTTAAGTTAAACAATGATGAGTCTAGCTACCTAATAAAGGATGGCGAGCAATGCAAAGAATGTACGATTCTGTTTATTTAATCTGCTGTGATTCTGTTTGACAATAGAGTCTGTCAGCTGGTGTATGATTTTCCAATATTCCCTATTATTTCCCTCTCCTCCTACTGCCCACATAGAGGTAGAGATCAATCAATACACAGCTGTACTTCAGTGGAGCCTCTATGGTGTAAACATATTTTGGGAAGCTGACAGTGTCCTGGATAGTGAGGTGTCCTGATTTAGAAAGTGTCCTGAAAGTGTGCTGATAGTGAGGTGTCCTGATTTTGAAAGTGTCCCGACATTGAGGTGTCCTGAAGGTGTGCTGATAGTGAGGTGTCCTGATTTTGAAAGTGTCCTGACATTGAGGTGTCCTGAAAGTGTGCTGAAAGTGAGGTGTCCTGATTTTAGGCACACAAACGTGCCTTGATTATTGTGAGGTGTCTTATTATGCCAAATGGGACAGTCAAAAGTGTCCTGATTAGTGAGGTGTCCTGATTTCAGGGCAACAATCCACTGATTAGAGACACCCCAGGACTTACTATTTCTTTCTTCTTTTGTCTTCCCTGTGTAGGTATTGCTCCTCTTGCAAGCAGCATCGTGATGCCAGTAAAAGAATTGAGATCTGGAAGCTACCGTCAATCCTTCTCATCCACCTCAAAAGGTTTGTACGTACATACATACTTGTTATTTGGAGATACATCTTCAGGTCCCAACTCCATTGAAACCTGTACATACCACCCTCTGAAATGAGGACACCTCTCTAATAGGGACACATCTTCAGGTCCCAACTCCATTGAAGCCTGTACATACCATCCTCTGAAATGAGGACACCTCTCTAATAGGGACACATCTTCAGGTCCCAACTCCATTGAAGCCTGTACATACCACCCTCTGAAATGAGGACACCTCTCTAATAGGGACACATCTTCAGGTCCCAACTCCATTGAAGCCTGTACATACCACCCTCTGAAATGAGGACACCTCTCTAATAGGGACTCATCTTCAGGTCCCAACTCCATTGAAGCCTGTACATACCACCCTCTAAAATGAAGACACCTCTCTAATACAAATACATACATTATCTTTTTCCTGCAGATTTTCCTATGATGGAGTGTGGAGACAGAAGAAACAGAACTATGTGGATTTTCCTTTCAGGTAAGCATCATTGAGGATGTACAGTTTGTACAGTACATGTATACCTCTACATACCTCATATGTTCAACCTATAGTCACACATTTTTTTATCCGTCTGTTAAGTTTAATTTACTTGTTATCAGGTTGAGATATATACTTAGCCTTGTGCTCTCTCTCTCTCTTTCTCTGTGTATGTGTATGTGCGTGATTTGAACCAGCCAACGAGCTTCCTTGGTAGCTCAGTTGGTAGAGATTTGAACCAGCCAGTGAGCTTCCTCGGTAGTTCAGTTGGTAGAGAATCTTCCAAGAACGCAGGGCATTACAAGTATGAATCCTGCCTGAGGCACAGCTCGCTTTGACTGTCGTGGGTGAATAGTGTATTGCATTACCTACCTTTCCCCTCTGAAATTCCACTCATTTCTGGTGTATGTACATATAATTGCATATAGAGTCTTGTGATTCATTCCAGGTAAAGCCATGTGCCCCATACGTACATGCAGTGCTGTGCCAAACTATACGTGTGTATCGAACCACACCCTTGTCTGCCTCAGCTAACTGCTTTCTGACACATTACTCTTTAGAATGCTCCCACTTATAGTGGAAATTGATCAAACATTCCCTGTCTGTCTATCGCCCACTTGGTGTGTCAAACAGGAAATTCCCTACCGGTTTCAACTTGCAGTCGGTACTATATAGCACACTGACTATCTGTATAGTGCAGCAATTATAGAGCTTGGGGGATGAGTATCGTACGTACATTGCACAGGCAAGCAATAGATCACCACAGCAACTACATACTCAGACTCTGGAATACTTTAACACATCTATAATGAAACAAAGTAACATGACATAACTTAGCCAAGATGTGTCAAAAAGTGCTGGAATGGGAAGTAGACACGGATGATCTATATGTGCACCGGCTGGTTCATCTGGGTCACACGTACAGAACGAGACAAGTTCGACTTGTACTAGCATCAGGTTCATTTAGATTCCACTGTTAGAACTGAATGGTAAATATACACTAAGGTAGGCTTCAATGGGGTAGGACCCTGAGGATGTACATGTACATATATATCACTATGTTTTGTTTAGTCATAGATTCCATCCCAATGTTTTACATACTTTACTCAAACTCAGATTGTTTGTTTGACCTACGACTCCAAGTTGCCAAACAGAATTAGAGAGGCACACACGATTTCTGTACATGTACATGTATCAGTGCAGCCTGCACTCAGACAGTTGCGCTGCTCAAGTTTCAGAGCCCCTGAAAATGCCTCATCCTTATAGAGCAACAGTCCAGTATAAACACTCAGCAACCTACGTATTCTAATTCTCCTGGATGGGACATCTGGATATTGCATCAGCATACAATATTATATTCTGCTGCATTGTTTAGTACCACCTGTCACTGTGTAATTGTCAGGTGTGTTTGATGATTCCACGCCAAATATACCTGTGTTCTCACATGGCTCTTGAAGCTCTTTTGGTACGTTTCTTTAGAGGTGGTGTATTAAAGTTACTGTTTTCCTGTTTGTCATCTCTTCTTGCTTTCAAGTTGCCAGTTTGTAGAAGCTTAACTTTTATGTTTGCTCCTTGCATGTATGGATTGCTAATGTACCAATATTAGGGAGTCAGCAAGTATTAGGCCTATATGCATGCTTTACTGATTCACCAATTGTGTTAGCGTGACACTTACAAACAAGCTCTTCCATAGCTATACACATACCCAGCGTTTTTGTATGCAAACTGGTACATTCCTCCTGTCCCTTGTATGGGGGCTACATTAAGCACTCGTCATCCAATACCCTTATCCACTTAACCAGAACTGTCTAAACACCACTACGCATCTTTTGTCTCCCGCCAACATTTACAGTTCATATGTACCTCAAGTGGGTATAAAAGCTTGTGCACTTGTTGGAACACATATCTACGGCTCTTGGAAGGAGTCAACCTGTCCACATCAATTTACTAGTTTTTAATTGGTGGTTTAGTATGTGTGAGAAGCTTTAGTGTAATTTGTACAGTGTATCTCTTTGTTCTTGTACCACAAACCACAAGTTGATTAGACCACTCTTCCCTCGTCTCTCTCTCTCTCTCACCTTATCCAGTGGTCTGGACCTATCGGCTGATGTTGTGGGCGGCACAAATGGTGTGGAAAACTACAAACTCTTTGGAGTGTCCGTAAGTGGAAGACTTACTCTGTGTGACATAATGTACTCCAGCTGTCTTAGCATGTAGCAATCAGACCAGTATACATGTATCTGAGATTAGACTTCATAAGCCCATAATAATAGGGGCATTACTACTTAGTATATAACTTCCCCTAAGACACTTCCTACACCCACTATGGCTACCTACGTAGCTTTGGCTACATAGCTTTGCTGTCTGTCCTTCATAATTCCTACACATTTTTTATGAGAGGTCAATGGAAATTAACGGTATACAGTATATAAAATCTCAATTAGTTCTCCCAATGGAATAACAATGACCCGATCAAATTTTTGACCTTTGGTAAAAGCGGATATACGTGTATGTAATACTATACTAGAGTAAAATCATAGCGACTAATTGTTTGATCTACATAATGTGGTCTTAGAAATGTCAGGAAACAATTATACTAGCTATGTGTATGTCAGAGTTCTTAAATCAGATTCATTAAGCATTCAATTGGGGATATTGTCTCCCATGCTTAATAGTATGTGCTTATAACTGCAGCATTCAGAGCTACTTTATACGGAGTCTAGAACAAAGTTGAATCAGTGACTCAAGGCTAAAGAGAGAGAGAGAGAGAGAGAGTGAGAGAGCAGAAAGGGCGACCTCCACAGGAATGGAACTCAGGATCAGTGTCTGGAAATCCAGTGCACTAACCACTGAGCCACGACTCCCAGCCAAAAGCCAGCCTCTCCACTCCCTCTCATATACTGCAGCCTGAGTCACCGATTCCATACATGACTTAGTTACTAAGTGTCATCTTAAGGGTAGGCTATGGTGCATAGCTGGATGCACAACAGCTGGCACAATACAGAGTTTAACTGTTCAGTCATGCACATCAGCCATGATCTCGCTCTCCAAAGGACATACAGCATAAGGTTATATCCTGGATTTTATACACAAAGAGCATTGATATACACTTCATCAAAGCGACCTGGAACTGTGTAGGAGGGGAGAGGATGTTAATTCTTTTTGATTGGGTCATACATACATACTTTTTGTGGTTAATGATGCAAAAAATTTTCCTTCATTTTTCAGAATCATTACGGAACTTTGACTGGTGGCCACTGTAAGTACATTATACGCACGATTGTGTAGGGGTGAGAATGTGGCGAATACTGTTAATGAAACTAGTGGGGAATTACTACAATCCATATACTATATGCAATGATAAGCCCCGTACTTGTCCATTCACTTTCAATGCAGATACAGCCTTCTGTCTCAATCCTTACAAGCAGCGGTTTTACAATTTTGATGATCATGAGGTTAAAGAAGTCAATCCCAGACAAGTAAAGGTTAGTCCCATTCCGTGATATAATTATGTGATACAGGCTTTACAGAGAAACCCTTCTAATCAGGACACCCTGAAATTAGGACACCTTGTTTTGTTGTCCCAAATGCCATATTATTAAATTGTGTACCCCTGAAATCAGGACACTTCACAATCAGGACACTTCCTCCTGTCCCAAGGGTGTCTGGATGAGAGTGGTTCCACTGTATATACATGCATGTGTATGCCACCACCAAGATTCCAATAACGACATTTAGTCCAATTCAAAGTCCAACTTAGCTCCAGACCACACATTAGATATGTGTAAGGTAAGATATCTAGAACAGTTGCATGAACAGTAACCTTACTTGTGGCTTGTCTCAAATATGCAAGTGGCTTCTGTTATTACACAGTTATGCAGATTTGATTAGGTCCAGTATATACATTACTGCATAGACTATGAAATATGATACTATGGGGTACAGCCACATGTTAAGAATTGGATAATTACTTACAGTACCAGCTGAATCAACCAAGCTATTTATAAGTCTTTTCCCAAAACCTTTTGTCTATGAATTTGTCATTTTTTTCTCTCTAACCATATACAGAGTTCAGCGGCATATCTGTTGTTCTATACATCAATGGACATTTCGCCCCCTAAAATGTTCTAAAACTGCTCAAAAGGTGCTACATACATTTGTAGCTGTAATCATTTGAAACCAACATTTTGCATAACGTCACTGTTTACTGTTTGTTTGCTGTTTTATTTTGTCGCTGCATGCTTATATATATACATTGCATCATTGTCTATAAATGTTGTGTCGACTTGTTTAAAAAACATTGATATTCTACCTCATTACTGTATAGTGGAATAAAATATTTTCAAGTTTTGTGACAGAGTTGTGCAAGCATGTAGTTCTCATTCCCACCTACTCCTTAATAATGGTTGGGGCTATCATTTGCTGAAAGCTGTAATAGCGACATGTCTCTGGTGGTTGGATAGCCATAACTTCAGTTGTAATATTAGCCTCTTTAAAGCCGGCTTTTATTAGAGGTTCCATCTGTGTTTCATGAAACATTGTCTCAATGTTTGTGTACGTTCTCTTCATGAACTCCCCCCAAGACGTCAAGTTGCAGTATGTCAATACACCACCTGGTTTGAGTAGGCGGTGAGCATGGCTTTGAATGAACTCGAATTGATGAGTATGCCACGTGTCTTCCGACAGCGGGTACGTGTCGTAAAGGATGCCATCAAAAGAAGCGTCGGGAAGACTCGGTGCGACTTCTTGCCACATTCCTTTCATAGGAATTACTTTGTGGTCGACCGTTTCCGCCCATTCTTGGAGACGTCGAAACACGCCGTCGTTGAATTCGACGATGACGTGTTCTTGTATCGGGAAACTCTGTATTTTCGTAGCCGAGATCGCCATCCCGAAGCCCAGCTCTAGAACACGCCCACCTTTCGATGCGGCTATGCTGGCTAGTTTATGCATGTAGGGCGTCTCCCAACGTTCCATGACAGGTTTACCCATGATTTCTAGGTGCGTGTCGGCGCTGTTGAAGGCTGCTTCGGCCGAACTCCAGCCCTGCTTGCACTCCTCGCCCTTTGAAAAAATTTCCGCCATTTTTGGCTGTTTGTGACTAAATTGTGTATCAGTTGTAATGTCTAGTCTCCATGACAACCAGGTATAACCAGTTGGAATTAACGAGCCCATGGTCAGCGCGCGATAGCTATTTGGTTGTACTCTCCATGTGAAATACCTGCACTAGTAGAGACGATAGCCTCTGAACTGGGGAGGGTTGGCAAGGCAGGGAAAATAATGCATACATTTTACGTAGCAATAGCACGACATAATTCTTTTACGTATGTACGTAGAACGCAGAAAGCAACCGCGCGTCACTCTGGAACTGTACTATAATACCTTGAATATTTACGTAACATTTATACATTGTACGGTATGGACATCATTGTGCGTATTTGCACTCGAAATGTCATTTTAGGTAGTTAGGATTAATTATTAATAAATTAACAGTTCCGCTCTACGCAGGCCTACGCTTTGGCGGCCGCGTATCCGTTAGACTAGACTTTTACTACGAAGGTGGGGGTTTCTGCGGCGGTTCACAAGCTCCGGTTCCTCCGACGTGCAAATACCTGCGTGGAAACTCGCCTATAAAACGCGCGTCGACATGCAATGACTTCACACAAGCGAACAGTGATCCGAATAAAGAACATTCAGAATGGCTTCGTCATTTTCCACCCTCGCCTGCCTGGTATTGGCTCTTACAATCGGAATTTCATCGGCTCTACCTCTTCGGCAGCCAAGACAATCCTTGGAAAACATTAAGATTCTCATTTCGCGGCACACAGGATCCCATATGTTCATTCACGAAGATGGCAATGTTACTGCTGTCAATGACGGAAAGGAATTAATCATGGCTCGTTTCATTGTCAGACCCAGCGGTGACAAATTCGTGTTCCAGAGCGTCGATTACAACGGAAGCTTCCTTCACTTTGCTCAAGTGATCAATGTGAATGGATCTTCAAATGCGTCCAGTATTAATGGAACAGAAATCAACTCTAACTCAACCATCTCCAACGACACCGTGCTCGTTTTGCAGATTGGTGCCCTCGCACTCAACGATAGCGAGAGTGAGTTTATCCAGCACCACCAGTGGGTTGAAGAAGTCGATAATATTCGCGGCTTTAGGTACTACAGCGTGAAACTAGAGGATGGTCAGATCTGTTACCTGGCATTTGAGAACGACGGAAAGCCCGTCGAAGATCCTTGTCAGCATAAAGACGATTTGTCGACCAAGGCTCAATTTTGGCTACTTCCACATTTCTAACAAATAGGTTTCATAGAGCAACACTGGTGTATGATAAATTTCATAGTAAGAGATTATTTATCAGATATCATTTCATTCTCATTTTTTCATGACCTAAATCACTCACTGATCACCTTATTTATTTATTATATATATTATATGTCTGCATATTATTGTAACAGATATTATTTAACATGTGATGCAATGTAATAGATGCCTTATTTATATTTGAGCTATTAAATAGCATAACAGATTTTGCAACAAATGCTGAATTTAATCCTTATTTAATAAGCACCTGTGTCTATATATACAATGATAGATTGTATTTCATTGGCCTACCACTGTACAGTGTTTGCAATTGGGGAAGTGGCACAGCCTCTATAGGCCATGCGGGTTACTGCAGGAAACCATGGACCATAACGCCCACGAAGTTATAACCAATTCCCAGAGCAACAATTAAACCATTAACCCTCATGCAGTCTCCATGCAGTAGGTTTGTACAATCATTGTTTAAAGGTTGACCCTTGCTCTTAGTGTATCACATGCAGTATATACACTGGAGGAAAAGTGAAATTTCCTGCTGTGGAATAGGTCACATTTCATGACATCTCCTGTACCTCTCCAGTAGTAGATAGAGCTAAATGTCATGTATGTACATATATACTGGACATTTAGCTCTATCCACTACTGGAGAGGTACAGGATATTCATGAAACATGACCTATTCCACGGCAAGTCACATAGGAAATTTTACTTTTCATCCAGAAGGATTAGCACCTAGTATTCTCTATATACTCACTACATAGAGGCATGCAGGAAGGTTATCAAAACCCAATGCATACCATCAAAATCTAAACTGAACAGTGTAAACTATGACATAATTCTACTGTTTGTGTGTGTAGTGTTTTACCTAATTCTACTCAATCGCACCAAACAAAAGTTCATGCCAAATTTTCAGCATGCTACATTGTTTAGCATAATCTGTATGGAGCCTACATGCATGCACAGAATTGGCATGTCAGACATGAAACCTCCAACTGATCAGGTATGTGAATGCAGCTGGCCTTGTGAGGCTGTCTTATGGAATGTGTTCGTGGGGTTATGTACACACGATGCCCCCTGTCTGTGTCTGTCTGTTGCTAAATTACATGTCAGAATGTCACAGTTTGGGCAGTACTAATGTATAAACCATTTTGTTTGTACATTCCTCTCCAATTTGTCCATATGTTTTAAGACTTCTTAGCCTACACACTTACATAATATGTATTCAAATTGTAGGAGTCATCAAAATTCTCCGTTCATGCTGTAAATAGCTAACATGTCATAGTCCCATTACAAAAAAAAAACGAAAAATGTATTTCCATATTTACAGGTTAGTACATCACGTAATATACCTATAAAGGTAAAAAAAAGTAGTGAGTGGCTGTTGTTTAGAGCTCCTTTTTCAAAGACCTAAGTAGTAAACTTTCTTCTTCACACTGGACCTGTTCAAAAGCCTCAATGTACATAAAGAGCGTCGCCCTGTGTCTGGTATCGAGCATGCACATCTGATCATCGTAAGGATAACCATCTCCATTGAATGCAATGTAGCATTCATGTTCTTCAACAGCACTTGGCTGGTAAGCTACTGCACTACCGTAGGGAGAATGCTGTTCAAATAATTCATTATTATTACTAGGAGAACCCACTCGTAGGGTCATGTTTTGAAATAATATAAACTGTCCTGGACTGCATGCCACTTCAAAGGCAACTTTTCCGGTTAAGGTATGGCGGGGTACAAATACTGTTCTTGGATCTGCAAGGGTTAAAAAAGACAGGTATAATCAATCATATACGATACTGATTGTATGTACGAAGGATGTCCAGGTTTGCCTTCAGGGAAATTCCCCTGATGTAATGTAATGAATATGATTATAATGTGATGAATGTCATTATGAAGGCAAACTTGACCTTTCAAGAGAAGAGTGCACACCATGTGTTATATACTGCACGATTAATGATTATACACATGCACTCATGCCTATGCTTGGCCCCCCTCTTACAATATCCTGGATCCTCCCTCTAATCAGTATATCCAGACCTTGATTGATATAACAGGATACTATTGCTTTATTAACGAATATCTTGGCACATATTCGAATCTTCCAAATCATCACACTTAAGCTACAATTCCTTCCGTTCCATGATTAGGGAGGTTTCCCGAAATAGTGGACTGCCAAAAGTTGACAGCTATTTCAACCACAATTAAATTATGGTTCTCTTTCATTGGTAAGGCCCCAATTCGTTGATTATTAGTTTCTCATCAGCTGCCCGCATGTATTTTCTGTACTCTGAGGACGTGTCTTGCTTTGCGTTCCGCCATGCGCTTGCAGCTTCTGAGATCAAGATCTGGACTAGTTACAATACCATGCCTATGTCCTGTTCTCTCTGATTTGTCGATATGTAAGCTTATGTGTTTCCCAGATATTGCTTATAATATTTGCGTGCATAGCACTGTGTAAAATGGTTCATAAAATAGTGGTACTACCCGCCCGCCCGTAGTGTGTATTGGGAAACTACCTTATGAGAAACTATGAATTGGGGCCTGATCACTCACCCAATATAGAGCATCATTGGGCAGCTAGACCTACCATGACCCCAACCCTGACCTTTGTTGCACATGTGCATTAACCAACAGCATACCTACGTTGCACATACCACATAATACACACAACAGAGTTGATCTGAGTGGGCTTGCTTCCAGTCATGCAACTGGCGGAGGATTATACTATGTTGAATTGATGAAGTGTATATGCAATATATAAATGTTACCATAGCAACATAGTATATCTTATTACATGGGATATCGGGCAATCTGGCAAGTTATTGCACGAGTGTGTGAAGTTTTGCCCAAGTCGAAGGCGAGGGTAATACTTGCACACGAGTGCAAGAACTTGCAATATTGCCTGATAACCCACGTAATAAGGTGTTACTCTGCCATTTTACTGTTCACTCGTTGCTTACACATACAGCAATGTGCAATGTGCTCTGAAATTAAAATTGACTGGGCAATATGGGAAAATATTGCTCAGCTCAGAATAGGAATTTACATTGCTGGGCAATATGGCTAGGTAATATATATATATATATATGACCGACTGACTAGATGTATAGAGTGTGATAATTATGTCACTGGAAGAAAATCCAAATTTCCTGATATTTGAAATGTGCAGAGGAAATGTCAATTAAAGTATACAGTATAGGTCAGATGTCCTAATACAATGTTGCACAAGGAAATTGCACAAGGAAATTAATATATATTTTCGGTTTTGATGTAGTGCATGTACCTCCAGGGTGCCCTCGTGCTTTGTACAAATGTAGCCAGCTTGCCGCTTCTGCTCGGCCACAATGCTTATCATTCCACCAGTTAACCTTAAATAGTATAAGGACTTGTATCGACTGCAGGATTAACTCCTTGTAATCCTTTTATTAACCATACATGTATGATGAAGCCTTACACAATGCAGCATTAAACGTATCAAAAGTGTTTGGTAGACGTTTGCAATCTGTGTACTAGCAACAACAGAAGCCATATTGTGCAAGGTGGGAACAAAGTGAAATATTTTGAAAATTAGTGTCCATGAACCTTTTCCAGGAGTAGGGCTGTACCGCAATTGGGGTAGGCTCAGAGGTATACTTCAACTACCGATATATGCTAGGGACTGGAAAGCTCTTTATGGACTTAATCTCTGGTCAGTTTCTAAATAGCTTGGTCAATTATCCCCCTCACTCAAATGCATGGCATTGTTCCGTACACTGGAAGAATATCCAAATTTCTTGATATTTGAAATGTGCAGGTTCAAGTGAGGAAATGTCAAGGAACGTATACAGTATAGGTCAGATGTCCCAAGTAGAAGAAACTTAGCCCTATACTGCACAGGGAAATTTCAGTTTTGGTGTAGTGGTATGCAGCAAAAAGTAACAGATATATTCATAAGCAACACAGGTGACCACTTGAGCTGTGTTTTATCACGAGGTAAAGCTTTGACATCGGGCTCTGCTAACAAAGTTTACATACACAAAATGGCCTCGCTCCTATAAGGCATATATATACCACAAACGGACTGTTTATACCATAGAATATATGCACAAAACCGTAAATAGTGACCTTCATAGTTTCCCATGGCGTGAAGGGTATTTTGGGGGCCGACTCCAACGAACCTCCCGGAGTTGTCGCTCAGAAGCCGGCATCGAACTATCTGCGCCAGATCCACCGTGCCGTCGCTCATGATTTTCGCTGGCTTACAACTCACGGGCGGCCACGATATTACCGCCAGAACAACGACGAGGCTTCGTAGAACTTGCTGAGAATCCATTACCGTTCGACTTTCGATTCCACTTATGCTCAAGTCGGGTTAACACCGTAACTTAAAGTGTGTTATGTGTTATCTTCACGGCCCTTGCGGTTAAGTTTACTATCTAAGTCCGTCCTACTAAGCGTCAAGGAAGCCCTACACAATGGGAGCTGCTTTCTGTGTTTACACGTGTGTTATTGGCATCCGGCTTGGTGGGCGTACGATAACTCTTTATGCTTCAGTGTTCTTTCCGGCCGCAAGTATGCATCTATTAACCTCTGCGTTCGCCCACTCATGTAAAGATGATCACTGGTGATAACATGATACGTATGTAATATGTATATTATAAAATCACATTGCTGAAATAAAAATGTCTGGTTATATACTTGCTGCATAAATCTGACAATAAAAAGATTTGCTGTATAGATCTGACAATAAATAAATATATATACTTTTAGTGACTGTGGTGATCAATGATTAGAAAAGTGATGAAGGTTTTCTCTTCGCATTTACGAAGTGGAGGGCCGCCATAATTACATTCTTCTGATTAGAAGTAATTTAGTAGCTACAATATGTAGTAAAGCTAATCAAAGCTGAGCATCTATTACGCGAATAGAACTGTGTCTCAACTCCCCTATGTCGGGGTCGCACACCCCTGGATCTTGCGTCACTGAACCGTACATGTCAAAAGCTACATGGCAATCCATGTTCCTCTCGGACCTCAGTGTTTCAAATCCAATCGACTGTTGATGAGGAAGCTGCAGTAGTTTCTCGTTGCCGTCTTCTGGTACGTCCACGCGAATCTGGCCAGTTTCCGCGTCGATCACCAAGAACTTCCCCGGGTAGAGAACACTCTCGTAACTGACTCTGAGGGCGTCGTGTCCATGAGTACGTAGATAGAAGTCTGTTGAAGGATCGCTCCGATCGCTGGCCTTGGCGTGTACGTCTCCGTTGGGTGTCGCTGAGAGTAGCCTCGTGCTTTTCAGACTGAAGATCTTAAACTTCGGTGTTGGTGCAATATCCCTCTTGATTGGTGCCGAAGTGACAGCTAGTACTGTCAGAGTAAGAACGAATAGAGTAATGCTCATTGCCATCTTGATAATAGCTTATTTTGTAATGCTATAATTAGCGATATAGTGTGACTTTAACGGCGATGAGGACTGCTTTATATACCCGCGCGCGCACAATTAGTGTCAGTTCTAGAGGAAATGGGTGACCATCAATGAACTTATTTGGATTTCCAAAAAGTCCTGCGTAACTCTCACGCAATGCGTAATATATATGTCAGACAACACCGCGATATATTCATTTCCTTGGCGAAACGGCTCGCATTACCAAGTGTTAACTAGCTACCTCTGAAGTCAGAGCAGAAATGGATATCCTTCACTTACTACAGCTTGCAATTGTACTAGTGGTGTCCTTCGGTTCCTCAACAACTACCGGACTACCGTTACTAACACCACATCCCGAAGTAACCAACCGACTACTGAGCGCTGCCACGGGAAAGTATGTGTCTATAACAAAGAGTGGACGAGTGCACGGGAACGGAGAGATTAACCACAAAAATCCTGGTAAGCTGATCATGAATATTCTTTTGTTTGAAGTGTGTGCTTACTACACAACATGCACGTGCAAAGTGTAGTAAAATCGGTATCACATTGCTTTCACTTTGTTCTGCAGCAAAAGATGCAACACCGCTGATATTCCAGAGAATCCACTCCGACGAGGAGCAGTCACATTTGAGAATTGGATCAGTCAAGTACTCCAGCAAAAACTGGTTCATTGTCATCACGCCCGAAGACGCGATTCGCGCCACAGTCCCGTCAGGCGGTAGAGACGTATTAGAAGAAGTGGGTCTAATAGATGGAATAGCATTGAGGGTAGTCAATTACAGCGAGGTCGTGAGTGAAATGACAAACGATGGTTCTGGGTCGTCACTCGAAAGCGAAGATTCAGATCTTCTTACGCCGGAGATAATCACAGACGCCAATGAACGAGAATGCTACATCGGATTTTCCGTAGAAACTGGTCGTGCCCAATGCTACGATAACATCGACAATATAAACGTACGACTAAATGTAATTCCAGTCCTTGCATAACATGATTTGTATTTAGGTTTAAATTTTATGGACGAAATGTCACAGGATATATTTATATATTCACCATATCATCTCTCCAACTCCATATGACATATTTATCACAGCTTTATTTGCAGATATATTTATATATTCACTAGGTACCTTGTATCTAGTATAATCAATTGTATATTATTGTGCTTTTATCGTTTCACTTACTCACTTCATTTATTATCTCAAACAATCTGAAATATTATTTATTGCAAAAAAATTATGAATATACACAATATAAATTATATTATGCAGTACGTATAGGCAACAATTTGCTGTAAACAGCATTGCCAAGGAAATCTCTGTCATCTTTGCGTAGGAAGTTATACGTATAACTATGTTAACATCATTAGATGGGTTTCGGATCAAGCCAATGCTTAGTACATAGCGAGTCACATATCAAAGATTATGAGTATACTTGTGGTAGTAATACGTAAGCACAAATAGATAACATACAAAAGAGCACCAGAGAATTTAGAACCTTGCGCAATGTGAGGTTTAAATGTGGGCAATGCTTTGTGAGTCGAGACAGCTGCTATATAAAGTGAGCGTGTATTTACACTTAAAATAGTTCAGGGTATTACCTACATACGTAGCTAATGGCAGTTAGCATTTCTACATGTGTGGCCTCTCGATGTGTTGTGGCCACGTATGCATCGGTTACATCCAGAGTTTTCGTGAGGAGTAACTGCACATAAAAGGGTCAATACAGGATGTTTTATGTACATAGGGGATTATTGCCTCCATGCATATATTGGGCAATTTAACTCATCATGCTGACGATGTATGTTTGTGTACTCAGCTAAGTTGTAATACTGAAAAATAGCAATGCAGATTGAAGTTACGGCATTAATCTTGGTGAAAAAAGTTTTTGTGGTGATACGTAATGTGGTGAGGATAGTACCCGCAAGTAAGAGGGAAAGGTATCATTTGCATTATGTAACTGTTTTTTTAAGTATAGCTATACTGATTCGTTGCCAAAGTTGTTTACAGTAGTATTAATTACTCTTGCAAAATGTGCATAGTTTACATGAGTATGAACCTTTGATTTTGAGCCAATATTCTCAGAGCTGTCCTGTCTGAACTGAAAGCTGTGAAGTTTCTACAATGTTTACAAATAGAATGCTGTCAGAAGTTTGAAGACACTGTGACCTAGCTATAGACCTCTTATAGAAGACTCCTTAAATGCAAATATCCTTGTATATGTTTACAAGTCACGTTATCAACACAACTGCATTTGCTGTTAGTGTATACAGGATATGTGACCATGTTAATGACATTGTTTATATATTTGTTTACATAAAAAGACAAACAATAGACCAGTTGGCAGGATTCGTATTAATGTATACATGCATCAGGACTAACTGTGTTTTGCCCTTACATGGTTCTGCATGAGTCCATAGAGGCTAAAGCCCCACCCCACTCCACCCCCAATAATTGAGTCTATACTTTACTAGTACACAGATATTACTATATGAGCATGGACCTATACAAAGTATTTTAGCCTACTAATATTTTTGTCTCTATAAACGTACCTCTGATGACACATTCCTATACTGAAAATAGACATGGATATATACATAGTGATATACACACTGTGTGTATAATGGACAGCATTAAAACTTTACATGTGGTTCCGAATCACTGGATATTAAAGTACAGTACATAACATGGCATGTACTTTGCTGATAAAGTGCATGTATGCTGAAACTCGAGCAATCAGGCCTCCATACTAAGTATTTCATTTTGAGTTAATTGCATATGCCAAACCTCTTTGAATCTGCCATGCTATCAAGCAATGGCTGGTTGACCTCATGATATAGATATCCAATTAGTGTCTGTACACCTGCTATTACAGATTATTATATAATACCTTAACATCTTCATGTACATAGACACATATGTATGTAACTCTTATCTGTAGTGTAACAAAGCTATTTCAGCACCACAACCCAAGATGATTACTACTCCCTTCTGCTCCGCAAAATAGCTGACTGCAGACCTAACCCAATGACATGTATATAAAATAACAAGTACAGGAAGTCAATTAGTCACTAGGTATACAGCTATGAATACACTAATTGATAGTCGGCAACAATAGTGATGCATTCTCAGAAATAACTATATACCATTTTGATGTGTTGACAGTATACTTATAAGACATACATATATCTGAATGATGTACATCAAATGGGAAGTCATTTCATGGATAGATCCAAAATATTGTTGATGAACTTATAGAGTAAAAGCACTTTGGCTCACTGTTTGAGCTTTCAAAACCAAGGTAGCACTTTTTATCAGCTTCTTGGTCTGATTCAGAATCTGGTTTTGCAACACGTAGAACGACCTCCCCATGTCGAGGGCCATGTTCTAGCTTAAAAATGTCGTTTCCACCTTTCCCTCCTCTGAATTCTCCATTGTCAAAAATCAAGAACGTATCTGTATAAAATGATTCTATTCTGATAGAATCGTCTACAAGAGTGTGGATAATCACAAGAGTTTCTGGTGATCCAGGATCTGAATGGATTAATGAAACCAGATGAAGAACATTTGTAAGGACTTTATTATGGCCTATAATATAGACATCACAATTCCTCCGGAAATGTTTAATGATTTTCTGACTAGCTACACAACTTACCCAAATCGCCATTAGCTGAAATGGTTCCATTATTAAAAATCTGAAGGAATCTGCTTGTTTTTCCAGACAATATTTCAGAAATGGCAATGGGTCTCTTACTACTTTCAGCAGTTGCTAGCACAAGTCCAGAAAGTATGATAAACACTAAACCACGAATCATTATTGTCAACTAGCTTTAAAGAACTTCTTGTAATATTGACTGTACTGACTGAGTGTAACAGCCACTTTTATACTGGAAACTACAGTTCAAATTGAAAATAAACATTGTGTAGGAAGAGCTCAGTTCCTGCCAGAATGAAAGTCATTATGTATATAAAATCCCCTTTCAATATACATTCACACTTCCATGGAAAGATGCCATACATTCAACACACATTCAACACTTCCACAGCAAGATGCCTGACTCCACAATTTTGAGTGTGACTTTAGGCAAGTGATACTGTTATTTGCATGCCTAAAGTTACATTGTCAGGTGTGACCCGTAGTAGTTGTACCATCCTGTATCCATACCAATATTATCATAGTCATTTCCATGCTTCCCTAATGGAAACCACGAAATAGGTTTTTGTTTCCTATACCTTTACATCAACACATATCAGAGTGTTATTAATGTATTAAGATTTTCCCCTCTCTTGTTCACTGCCAGGATGGAAGTGAACTTCACTTCCAATAAGATGTTGTTTATGACCATGTATAGTAAACTTAATCCCTCCCTCCCTCCTCCATATCGTCCCTCCCCTCCCTCCCTTGCTCCCTTCTCCCTGTCTCTCTCCCTCAATCCCCTCCCTCCTTCCCTCCCTCTCATTTCTCTAGTATGTTCCACAGTTATATGCATGCAATGTAGACGTAACATACACACATACTTCCATTAGACCACAATAGCTCAGAAGTACTACATATACACTTCCCTTCATAAAAGATATGCTCATGCTTCAGAGAATGTAAACCCCGTAGCCACCTCGCTATATACATTCTCTGAGGCGTGAGCATAACACACAGGAAAGTGATCATGTGAAAGGAAGCTATTAAATCTTTCTCTATTCGGTGAATTAGATATTACTGTAACAACATTTTTCTATTTCACAATGATTATAGTATAAGTGATAAGGTTAGAATATATAAATAAATATTTTCTCTATAATAAATATAATTTCTCTTCTGATAAATATATGTGAATCTTAGCCTTGATGAAATCTTGATATGGAGGACAAATTCTTAAATGTAATTTCTTCCATGTATATATGTAATGTCAATAATTGCAAATTTTGTTGCCTCAAATTCTGTCGAGTGGTAGCACTTTGGTTCACTTGTTATGTCTGCAAAACCAAGGTAACAGTCACTAACCACCTCGGGGGGTTCATCTTCTGACTCCATTTGCACATTATTAGTTTCATCTGATTCAGAGCTCGATTGCACTTGTTCCTTAGCACCCTTGTCCTCCTCTGATGCACTCGATCCTGACTGTGATGAATTTTGATGTACAACACGAAGTGCAACGCTGTTACGATTCACTTCAACTAGCTCAAATACGTCGTTACTGTTTGATTGTGGAACACACAGGAATGTTCCGTTCTCAAAAATCAGGTAACACATATTGACTGACCGTATTCTCAGTGTACTGTCAATGAGATACTCTATCTCGACAGCTATTTCTGGACTACCTGTATTGCAAGAACAGAATGAATGTAGTAATACAGTAGTATATATGGAATAGTTAGTTATTAGGTAAGATCTAGCAGAGGCGGAGACGGCATGTCAAAAGTGGGGGTCTCGGTGTTCATGAAGTGGGTAGTTTATCTTAACACTCATTTGTCCTGAATACATCCTGCATAGTGTATTAGCTATCACATAGTATTTAATACATTTGACCCATTGACACCCCCCAATTTTGGGGGGGCTCAGCCCCCTGTTCAAAAAGTGGGGGGGCTCAAGTCCCCCTGCCCCCCCCCCCCGGGTTCTGTGCCTCTGTCTAGCTAAAGATCTTACCTAAATTGCCATTAGCTGAAACGATTCCGTCATCAGAAATCTGAAGGAATCTGCCTGTTTTTTCAGAAAGTATTGCAGAAATGGTTATGGGTCTCTGTGTTCTTGTAATTGGTGCAGCAGTTGCTAGCACAAGTCCAGAAAGTATGATAAACACTAAACCACGAATCATTATTGTCAACTAGCTTTAAAGAACTTTTTGTAGTATTGACTGTACTGACTGAGTGTAACAGCCAGTTTTATACTTCAAACTACAGTTCAAATTGAAAATAAACATTGTGTAGGAAGAGCTCAGTTCCTGCCAGAATGAAAGTTATTATGTATATAAAATCCCCTTTCAACCACATTCACACTTCCATGGAAAGATGCCATACATTCACACTTCTAGCAAGATGCCTGACTCCACATATAAATGCAATTTTGAGTGTGACTTCAGGCAATTACTTGCATGCCTAAAGTTAGCTACATAAATGTTATCAGGTAACCCTTAGTAGTTGTACCATCCTGTATCCATACCAATATTATCATAGTCATTTCCACGCTTCCCTAATGGAAACCACAAAATAGTTTTCTATTTCCTATACCATTAAATCAACACATTATCAGTGTGTTATCAATGTATTAAGATTTTCCCCTCTCTTGTGCAATGCCAGGATGGAAGTGAACTTCACTTCCACTGAAGATGTTGTTTATGACCATGTATAGTAAACATAGTCCCTCCCTCCCTCCTCCATCCCTCCCCTCCCTCCTTTCCTGCTCCCTGTTCCGTCCTTCCTGTCTCTCTCCCTCCCTCCCTCCCCTCCTCCCTCGCTCCCTCCCTCCCTCTCTCCCCCCTCTCATTCTCTCTAGTATGTTCCATAGACTATACACACTAGTCAATATAGGTATTTTACTAGACAATAGTATCATTGTCCTTCAACATGAATACTCAGACCTGACTCCCAAGGTAATAAGCACAATACAACACACTTAAATATATCACTGTGTGTTTTAGTAACTGAGTCTGTGAGGGCATCTAATAAACAACTAAACTTGGGCAATTTATGTTTCTGCCATCTGTGTCTACGCATACTGCGCATGCGCATTAGTATCTTAAACCTCTGCCGGCATGTGAAGCGGCGCTTTTAAATGAAGTTCAGAGACTTGTGTTGTCGTTGGGAACGAAGGTGCTCCTCGTAAATGCCCACGCCTTTGATAATGATGTCACTACGTTTCATCTGCTCAACCTGCCGACAAGCAAGACGTCAACTGGGACCCTCCAGCCTAATTTTTTTGTAAACGATGTTTTTTTTTATGTGTTGTAATATCACAACTGGTATGTCCTGCATGTTCTGAAGGGTCCGTGTAGTAAAAATGATCAAATAAAATGCCACCGGCTAGCTATCGCGGATTCGCACGAGTACGGACATCCGCCCAGGACGCGCGACATGACGTAACGTAGACATGTACTTCCGGTATACCACAGTAATATTATAGCTCAAAAGTATTACATTTACTCTTCCCTTCATCAATAGATATGCTCATGCTTCAGAGAATGTAAATCACGTAGCCACCTCGCTATATACGTGATTTACATTCTCTGACAGGAATTTGATCAGGTGAAAAGAGGCTATTAAATCTTTCTCTATTCAGTGACAGGAGAACTCTCATATATATGACGTGGGAATAAACCATGAAATTAGAAGCATGCAACTGCAGAGTTAAATAGTAGTGCACTCAGTTCAATCAGCCACCGGACTATGCCATCCTGATTTCACAGGGGCATTGTTTAATATCGCATCATTAATTGGACATCCATCAAATTACCAGCAATTGACCTCACTTATGTTTTAATGGTTGTACGTTCATGTTTCTAATGACCAATGCTTATTTACTTAGATTTGTATTGAAACCAGAGCTATAACACAATTTGAAATAATAAATATTTTTCCATTTCACAATGACCATAGTATAAGTGATAAGGTTAGAATTGTTATGCATATATAAATAAATAAATAAATATTTTTCTCTATAATAAATATAATTTCTCTTCTGATAAATATATGTGAATCTTAGCCTTGATGAAATCTTGATGTGAAGGCAAAATTCTTAAATGATTTTTCCTCTGATAAGTATATGTGACTCTTAGACAATTATAAATCTTGTTGCTGCAAATTCTGTCGAGTTGTAGCACTTTGGTTCACTTGTTATGTCTGCAAAACCAAGGTAACAGTCACTAACGGGTTCATCTTCTGACTCCATTTGCACGTTGTTAATTTCATCTGATTCAGAGCTCGATTGCACTTGTTCCTTAGCACTCTTGTCCTCCTCTGATGCACCTGATCCTGACTCTGATGAATTTTGACGTACAACACGAAAAGCAACTTTGTTACCATTCAGTTCAACTAGCTCAAATTCGTCGTTTCTGTTTGATGGTGGACCACCCAAGAATGTTTCGTTCTCAAAAATCAGGTAAACCACTTCGTTCATATTGACTGACCGTATTCTCAGTGTACTGTCAATGAGATACTCTATCTCGACAGATGTTTCTGGAGTGCCTGCATTGTAAGAACAGAATGAATGTAAAAAATACAGTTCCATACACAGTATATATGGAATAGGGAGTTAGGGTGATTAACCTATTGCAGACGTTAATTTAGAAAACTTACCAAAATCTCCGTTAGCAGAAATGTTTCCGTCTTCGCTAAACATGAGGAATCGTCCAGTTTCCAAGGAGAGTATCGAGGTAACGGTGGGCCGTTGGGTAGATGGTACTGGTGCAGCATTGGATAGAGCTACTAGTGCGAGCATCGAGAGTACAACGGACACGAGAGTGGAGTTCATTTTGGTGAGAGTAGCTAGAGTCTTGCGAGCTTGGAAGTTGGGTTAGCAATGGAAACTGATGTGCTAAAACGATTCTGACGCGTTTTTTATACTCCCCTATGGCATTTGCGGTCTCCAGATCATCAAAAGGAGTACATCCGCCGGCAGTAACGATTAACTGTCGGCGTTCCTTGTGGGACACATCATTACATGTCTCTAAAGCAACGGGAGACCTATAGAGGACATCTTCCGAACTGACGAAGACAGCAGGAACTTGCTCAATACTAGAGAATTGACCCTTCAAGCCCCTCTTCGCTGATTCGTTTTAATATGACTTACGTACTATAAATGCGTCCGTAGATCAGAAAGGGTTAATATGCGTAGATCTATGCACACGGTATCCGATATAATATTATAGGCATAATATGTGAGAGGCATACTGGTCATCAATTCTCTGCAGTAATAGGCATGCCGAATATCTATAGTCCATTGCAGAGGCAGAGACAGCATGTCAAAAGTGGGGGGGCTCGGCGTTCATAAAGTGGGAGGTTATTCACATTCATTCTGAATAGGCTATTAGTATTTAATATGTTCTTTGTGACAACCTCCAATTTTGGGGGGGCTCAGCCCCCCCTTATCGAAAAGTGGGGGGGCTCAAGCCCCCCCTGCCCCCCCAGGTTCTCTGCCTCTGCATTGACTCAAGTGTATAGGGCATAACTGACGCAATACGTTATAGCGTCAAAGATATACGCAGTATATAACAGTATGCTTTTATGGAGGTACAATGCACTTGCCCAAAAGCGTTCTTGTGTACTACAATACTTGGAATATTTACGCATAAGGGGATTTTCAAGCCCAAGGGGATTTCTGTTAGCTAATTATAAATGACATTCTACCTATAGTAGTAAACCACTGTTTTCACAATGTTGCAATTCCAAACACTATTTTTAGAAATCACATGATGAGTTTAATTGTTTATCAGTAAATACTGACTTGCCAAACTTTGACAACAACGAATCTTAGTGTCTACTTCTGACTTGTGCTATGTACCATCACTAACTATGTACATCACTAACTGTTGCACCAATTACAAGAACCATCACCGCTTTTTCACCTAAGATTTCTGATGATTAAACTATTTCAACTGATGGCCATCTGGACAAGCTCTAGTCAACATGATGAATAATGACAAATATTCTCTCCAAAGGGAGGATTGACTTAACAATTTTTACTTCAATGCCAGAAGATTATTACCGTAGTGTGATAATGTATGTTGCATGTGTATAAAGTATGTTATAAACCATATTGTTCAGTAAACCATGCATTATATACTATATACAGTGTGCAAATATCATTTATCAAGAATTTTCATGTCAAAATGAACTGGATTTCCTGAGTACATGATATTGAAATCCCAACAGTGGATCATATTCAATTCTCTTCCTTACTGCAGGGAAGTGTGTATATCCTGGGTATACTAACCGGATTTCCTAAAATATTTCCGCTTGTACGCAGTCGCGCATGCGTAGTAGAAAACCCACGTTCAGATTACGTAATCCTTCAGCTAAAATGGCATCTAGAGCAGTCTATAAAAAGTGGGTTTTTTACTCGTTTAAGATCGCCGCTGTCGAAGTCACTTCTACGCTATACAACCAACAATGAATGTTCCAACTAATGTCCCGACCATTGTCTCATTTCTACTGTCAGTGATTGCATTGACAGCTCTTGCTGCACCAGCTACTACTCCAGCCACCGTTTGCCGTTTCCTATCCGTCAAAACTGGAAGATTTCTCACAATTGATGCTGACGGAAAAGTTACAGCGAACGGCGATTACGGTGAGTACTCATGTCTCTCTCATTTAGATAGTTACTGTAACAAAGTATATAGCACTTTGAGTTAGCAGGATTGGCTCTATGTATAATTTTTTTGTGTGTGATTTCTTAATTCAGGCTCTCCAGAAACCGAATTTTATGTGTACTTTCTCCCTGGTAAAGAGGATCACGTCAGAATACAGTCTGTTAAGACAGAAAAAATCTGTTACTTGGTTTTTGAAGATGGAGAATTTAAAGGAGGCCAACCTTCGAATGGAAATGACAAATTTGAGATAATTGAAATAGGACGACACGGTGTTGCTATTCGTGTTGCAAATCCACCAGCAGAAGACAGCATGGAGGGATCAGGCCTAGCTTCAGGTGAAACAGATATTAGCGATTCAGAAGCACTGATTGACTACTACCTAGGCTTTTCAGACGAGGACAGCAAACCAACACCTTATTCTACAACAGACTTAGCAACACACTTCATCGTCTTTCATACATAGTTAGTTTATTTTATGTACACAGATTTTTATCAGAGAGAAATGTATATTTATCAGAGAGAGATGTATATTTATTTATCAGAGAGTATTTATTCACAGCACATTAAACATTCACCTTTGTGTCGTGATCATTAATTGAATTATGTATCACTTTTACATGTCATGTCCATTATGGGAATTACTGATATGTAATACATTCCTTAACTGACATGTGACTATACTAGCGTAATTAACATGATCATTGCTGGAAGAAGTGTTGATGATGATATATATATATATATATATATATTAGTATATATCGTATAAACCATGTCCAATCAGTGTATATTTTCAGATATACACCTGCTATGTTCGGAAGTTTATTTGTGATATATCTGACATATACACCTCTTGGCCATGGTTTATACATTACATAACCCTTTCACATGGCTACATATGTCCACTGTGGGAATTACTATACATTCCCTAACATATGACAGAGGCAGAGACAGCATGTCAAAAGTGGGGGGGCTCGGTGTTCATGAAGTGCATTGTCTATTATCTATCACATGGTATTTAATAGATTTGACCAATTGACATTCTCCAGTTTTGGGGGGCTCAGCTCCCCCTGTTTAAAACGTGGGGGGCTCAAGCCCCCTGCCTCCCCCCCCCCCAGGTTCTCTTCCTCTACTAGTGTAACTATTGACATAATATGTGAAATTGTTGCCGAATTTTCATAGTAACTACCTTGAAGTGCTCAAGACACACACACACACATACACACACACACACACACACACACACACACACACACACACACACACACACACACACACACACACACACACACACACACACACACACACACACACACACACACACACACACACACACTACAAATTTACTATAATAGATAGGGAATGCTCCATAATAGTACTATGACGTCTATCACAATACCTTAAATGTACACATGGGTCGACAATGCCACTGACATGGCAGAACAAGGAAGTTGTAAACAACCAAGTGGTTACGTCTAAAATTCCCTGCTCCTTCCCCAGTGCAACCACAGATGGAGGAGGAGATCTACTGCCTATGGTCCAACTCTTCTGATTCAATTTCCTCTATCCATAGCTTTTCCTGAACTAGAACACTTATATGGAACGCCTCAATAACTCAGAGTGTCATGTCTGCAGCATGGAGTCCTTGTATGGTATTGAGGATTAGCTACGTGGCTTTGCTAGGAGGGTAACAAGGCCATGCATGCATATTATTAAGTAATTGATGCTTTGCATGCATCATGGGAGATGGTTAAGTACGTAGCTATAATATATAGCTCAATAGTGATTACAGGGATCCGCCTATTTCAATTTTTCCGCGCGCAAACTTGTCGGATTGCGGACATGGTACTTCACCTCCGCGGTGGGGTTCTCCATCGGAGGACGCGTACAGCCAGCTATAGTGTTTTTTCGTTGTCTTTAAGTTAAATCACGTGATTTTGTGTGCCAGTTCCGAGCTCGGAAGCTCCAATCGTGCGTGTGCACGAGCCCCACCCACTTTTGCTGCACACGGCTCCTACGTATCATCATTCTCACAGTTTAACGCGTCGTAGGACCCTTCCACCGGGGGTCCAATTATGGCATCCAAAAGTAGATCGCCCGGTCCACTTTTGGTTGCCATAATTGGACCCCAGGTGGAAGGGTTCTAGGACGCTTCTCATAGTTAAGCTGTGAGAATGATCATACGTAGGAGTGTGTAACAAAGGTACTCCGTTTGAACATTTTTGTTCAGAAATAGATCTACTTACAGATACTTTTACGATTGATATTGGAGACTTTGTGGGTGGCAAAATTGGGAAATGGACTACATATATAAAAAGGAACAGAGACAAGATTCCCCGCCCAGGCATGCTTATGTTATGATATATCAATGTATGTACTACCGTGACATTGCTATACCTGTCTGTGTCCCAATCTGCAATCCCTATTATTCAAATTCGGTCTACTTGTTTATGTGCGTCACTTTACATATATACATGTATACATGTACTTCATACCTGTCTCCCTCAGTCTCTCCTAGTCTCTACCAGTCTCCCCTAGTCTCTACCAGTCTCCCTCAGTCTCCCCTGTCTCCCTCAGTCTCTCCTAGTCTCTACCAGTCTCCCCTAGTCTCTATCAGTCTCCCTCAGTCTCCCCTGTCTCCCTCAGTCTCTCCTAGTCTCTACCAGTCTCCCCTAGTCTCTATCAGTCTCCCTCAGTCTCCCCTGTCTCCCTCAGTCTCTCCTAGTCTCTACCAGTCTCCCCTAGTCTCTATCAGTCTCCCTCAGTCTCCCCTGTCTCCCTCAGTCTCTCCTAGTCTCTACCAGTCTCCCCTAGTCTCTACCAGTCTCCCTCAGTCTCTCCTAGTCTCTACCAGTCTCCCCTAGTCTCTACCAGTCTCCCCTAGTCTCTACCGGTCTCCCTCAGTCTCCCCTAGTCTCTACCAGTCTCACTCAGTCTCCCCTAGTCTCTATCAGTCTCTACCAGTCTCCTGCAGTCTCCCTTAGTCTCTACTAGAGTCCCCTAGTCTCTACCAGTCTCCCTCAGTCTCTCCTGGTTTCTACCAGTCTTCTTCAGTCTCTCCTAGGGTCTACCAGTCTCCCAAAGTCTCTACCAGTCTCCCTCTCTCTCTCCTAGTCTCTACTCTCTACCAGTCTCCCCTAGTGTCTACCAGTCTCTCCTAGTCTCTACCAGTCTACTTCAGTCTCCCCTAGTCTCTACCAGTCTCACTCAGTCTCCCCTAGTCTCTATCAGTCTCTACCAGTCTTACTTCCTCTAGTCTCTAACAGTTTCCACTAGTCTCTACCAGTCTCTCTCAAGTCTCCCCTAGTCTCTACCAGTCTCCTGCAGTCTCCCTTAGACTCTACGTGAGTCCCCTAGTCTCTACCAGTCTCTCCTAGTCTCTACCAGTCTCCCCTACTCTCTACCAGTCTCCCTCAGTCTCCCCTAGTATCTACCTGTCTCACTCACTCTCCCCTAGTCTCCCCTAGTCTCTACCAGTCTTCTTCTGTCTCCCCTAGTCTCTACCTGTCTCACTCAGTCTCCCCTAGTCTCTAACAGTCTTCTACCAGTCTCCCTTAATCTATCCCTAGTCTCCTCCAATCTATTGTTGTCTCCCTCAGTCTCCCCATGTCTCTACCAGTCTCCCTCGGTCTCTTTTGGTTTCCCTTAGTCTCCCCTAGTCTCTACCAGTCTCACTCAGTCTCCCCTAGTCTCTACCTGTCTCACTCAGTCTCCCCTAGTCTCTACCAGTCTTCTACCAGTCTCCCTCAATCTATCCCTAGTCTACTCCAATCTATTGTAGTCTCCCTCAGTCTTCTCATGTCTCTACCAATCTCCCTCAGTCTCTTGTGGTTTCCTTAAGTCTCCCCTAGTCTCTACCAGTCTTCTACCAGTCTCCCTCAATCTATCCCTAGTCTCCTCCAATCTATTGTAGTCTCCCTCAGTCTTCTCATGTCTCTACCAATCTCCCTCAGTCTCTTGTGGTTTCCTTAAGTCTCCCCTAGTCTCTACCAGTCTTCTACCAGTCTCCCTCAATCTATCCCTAGTCTCCTCCAATCTATTGTAGTCTCCCTCAGTCTTCTCATGTCTCTACCAATCTCCCTCAGTCTCTTGTGGTTTCCTTTAGTCTCCCCTAGTCTCTACCAGTCTTCTACCAGTCTCCCTCAATCTATCCCTAGTCTCCTCCAATCTATTGTAGTCTCCCTCAGTCTTCTCATGTCTCTACCAATCTCCCTCAGTCTCTTGTGGTTTCCTTTAGTCTCCCCTAGTCTCTACCAGTCTTCTTCTGTCTCCTCTAGTCTCTACCTGTCTCACTCAGTCTCCCCTAGTCTCTACCAGTCTTCTACCAGTCTCCCTTAATCTATCCCTAGTCTCCTCCAATCTATTGTAGTCTCCCTCAGTCTTCTCATGTCTCTACCAATCTCCCTCAGTCTCTTGTGGTTTCCTTAAGTCTCCCCTAGTCTCTTCCAGTCTTCTACCAGTCTCCCTCAGTCTCCCCTAGCTACCAGTCTCCCCTAGACTCTACCAGTCTTCCTCAGTCCCCTTTCTACCCATAGTTTATAACTATATTCTCCCTCGGTCTCCCCTAGTCTCTACCAGTCCTACCCTAGTCACCACCAGTCTCCTGTGGTTGTCCTTAGTCTCCCAAAGTATCTAACAGTCTCCCTTGTCTCGTGTATTCTCCCTCAGAGGAGACACAAGAGACTGGGGGATACTGGTAGAGCCTTGGGGAGACTGAGGGAGACTACAATAGATTGGAGGAGACTAGGGGTAGATTGAGGGAGACTGGTAGAGACTAGGGGTGACTAGGAGACTACGAAGGATTGAGAAGAACTTAATAAAAGTGATAACACAGCATATTTCGTGAGGGTTTACATGAAGTAACAACCAAGAAATGTGCACCTCTGTGATTAGAGTTCTAGTTAACCCTCCGCGCATGCGCAGGAGGGTTACTGTAGTTGGGTCTGTCTGTCTGTAAGGTCACATCTCACCCCTGGAGCGTCTTTCGTCCTGAAAATCTTGTCACGTACTCAGCGGGCAACCGAGATCAAAAAATTTGTGGTTTTTTTTCTGAAACTGCTCCGTTGCAGAGATCCAGCACTCCTCCGTTGATATAGTCGGCCATTTTCCTGCGGAAAGTGCGCATGCGTATTTAACCACGCGTACGCGGTAAGCGGCCGGTGTGGAAGTTTTGGTTAATGGCATATATAAACTACGCGCCCATGCGCATAGGCACGGAGGATCCATGGGCGCTTACGGAACTAGCCAAGGCGGGGGGGCCTGGGGGGATTTGGGGGGTACCCCCCATCTAGGTAATTTGCCTCTTCGTGCCTTGGTTTGTGACGGGGCCATTACGGGCTGGCTAGGGTATGGCTAGTTACGCATGCGTGATTACGGAATATGCCATCTACACAACACGGCCGAAGTTTTTGTGAGTTGAGTTTCGTGAGTCGAGTTTCGTGAATTGCCATGGTTATGCCTCCAAGCAAGGTCTGTCCACAATGGCATGAAGTCATGGCTCGGAGGGTTCTGCACTATAGTGCATTCATTGATTGCAGCTATCCTATTAACTTACTGGTTGTTGATAAGAGGCAATGATTGACAGCTGTACTAGAACTAGATGTAGCCATGCACAATTGAACTCAATACTACTGTATGCCGTTGTCAGATATTTCTACGTACGTAGAATATATCTGCAGCTGAAATATAGAGGTTCATAGTTACTATGTTGTCCAATTAATGAAGCGCAGTCTATTGAACTACAGCTTGCAATTGTACTAGTGGTGTCCTTCGGTTCCTCAACAACTACCGGACTACCGTTACTAACACCACATCCCGAAGTAACCAACCGACTACTGAGCGCTGCCACGGGAAAGTATGTGTCTATAACAAAGAGTGGACGAGTGCACGGGAACGGAGAGATTAACCACAAAAATCCTGGTAAGCTGATCATGAATATTCTTTTGTTTGAAGTGTGTGCTTACTACACAACATGCACGTGCAAAGTGTAGTAAAACAGTATCACATTGCTTTCACTTTGTTCTGCAGCAAAAGATGCAACACCGCTCAGAGGTACTACATGTACACTTCCCTTCATAAAAGATATGCTCATGCTTCAGAGAATGTAAATCCCGTAGCCACCTCGCTATATACATTCTCTGAAGCGTGAGCATAACACACAGGAAAGTGATCATGTGAAAAGAAGCTATTAAATCTTTCTCTATTCAGTGAATTAGATATTACTGTAACAACATTTTTCTATTTCACAATGATTATAGTATAAGTGATAAGGTTAGAATATATAAATAAATATTTTCTCTATAAAAAATATAATTTCTCTTCTGATAAATATATGTGAATCTTAGCCTTAATCTTGATATGGAGGACAAATTCTTGTGATGTCAATAATTTCAAATGTTGCCTCAAATTCTGTCGAGTTGTAGCACTTTGGTTCACTTGTTTGGTCTTCAAAACCAAGGTAACAGTCACTAACGGGTTTATCTTCTGACTCCATTTGCACGTTGTTAATTTCATCTGATTCAGAGCTCGATTGCACTTGTTCCTTAGCACTCTTGTCCTCCTCTGATGCACCTGATCCTGACTCTGATGAATTTTGACGTACAACACGAAAAGCAACTTTGTTACCATTCAGTTCAACTAGCTCAAATTCGTCGTTTCTGTTTGATGGTGGACCACCCAAGAATGTTTCGTTCTCAAAAATCAGGTAAACCACTTCGTTCATATTGACTGACCGTATTCTCAGTGTACTGTCAATGAGATACTCTATCTCGACAGTTGTTTCTGGAGTGCCTGCATTGTAAGAACAGAATGAATGTAAAAAATACAGTTCCATACACAGTATATATGGAATAGGGAGTAGGGTAATTAGCCTAGTGCAGACGTAAATTTAGAAAACTTACAATCATCTCCGTTAGCAGAAATGTTTCCGTCCTCGCTAAACATGAGAAGTTGTGCAGTTTTCGAGGAGAGTATTGAGTAAACAACAGTGGGCCGTTGGGTAGATGGTACTGGTGCAGCATTGGATAGAGCTACTAGTGCGAGCATCGAGAGTACAACGGACACGAGAGCGGTGTTCATTTTGGTGAGAGTAGCTAGAGTCTTGCGAGCTTGGAAGTTGGGTTAGCAATGGAAACTGATGTGCTAAAACGATTCTGACGCGTTTTTTATACTCCCCTATGGCATTTGCGGTCTCCAGATCATCAAAAGGAGTACATCCGCCGGCAGCATACACAGGGAAAATGGTCCATGAATACGGACTTCCACGGGGTCAAAGGAGTCCGTCTTTTCACCGTGCGGACACCGTACGCACGTTGCAAAAGTCCGCGTAAGTCCGTATAGATACCATGTATCACCACGGACTTACATGGTCTTACGCGGACTTTTGCAACGTGCGTACGGTGTCCGCACAGTGAAAAGACGGACTCCTTTGACCCCGTGGAAGTCCGTATTCATGGACCATTTTTCCTGTGATAACTGTCTGCGTTCCTTGTGGAACACATCATTACATGTCACTATTAATAAAAGCAACGGTAGACCTCTCCGCTGACAACACATTCCTATACTGAAAATAGACATGGATATATACATAGTGCTATACACACTGTGTGTATAATGGACAGCATTAAAACTTTACATGTGGTTCCGAATCACTGGATATTAAAGTACAGTACATAACATGGCATGTACTTTGCTGATAAAGTGCATGGATGCTGAAACTCGAAAAATCAGGCCTCCATACTAAGTATTTCATTTTGAGTTAATTGCGTATGCCAAACCTCTTTGAATCTGCCATGCTATCAAGCAATGGCTGGTTGACCTCGTGATATAGATATCCAATTAGTGTTTGTACACCTGCTATTACAGGTTATTATATAATACCTTAACATCTTCATGTACATAGACACATATGTAACTCTTATGAGTATTACATATACACTTCCCTTCATAAAAGATATGCTCATGCTTCAGAGAATGTAGAATGTTGTTACAGTAATATCTAATTCACTGAATAGAGAAAGATTTAATAGCTTCTTTTCACATGATCACTTTCCTGTGTGTTATGCTCACGCCTCAGAGAATGTATATAGCGAGGTGGCTACGTGATTTACATTCTCTGAAGCATGAGCATATCTTTTATGAAGGGAAGTGTATATGTAATACTTTTGAGCTATTGTGGTCTAATGGAAGTATGTGTGTATGTTACGTCTACGTTGCATGCGTATATATAATCTGTGGAACATACTAGAGAATGGGAGGGGGGAGAGAGGGAGGGAGGGAAGGAGGGAGGGAAGGAGGGAGGGAAGGAGGGAGGGGAAGGAGGGAGGGGAAGGAGGGAGAGAAACAGGGAGAAGGGAGCAAGGGAGGGAGGGGAGGAAAAGAACAGGGAGTAGGAAAGGGGGGAGGGGAGGGATGATATGGAGGAGGGAGGGAGGGACTGATAAATATACTGACTATTCATGTTGAAGGACAATGAGATCTCTGATACTATTGTCTAGTAAAATACCTATATTGACTAGTGTGTATAGTCTATGGAACATACTAGAGAGAATGAGAGGGGGGAGAGAGGGAGGGAGGGAGCGAGGGAGGAGGGGAGGGAGGGAGGGAGAGAGACAGGAAGGACGGAACAGGGAGCAGGAAAGGAGGGAGGGGAGGGATGGAGGAGGGAGGGAGGGACTATGTTTACTATACATGGTCATAAAATGCATCTTCAGTGAAAGTGAAGTTCACTTCCATCCTGGCATTGCACAAGAGAGGGGAAAATCTTAATACATTAATAACACACTGATAATGTGTTGATTTAACAGTATAGGAAATCCCCTCCTCCATCTGTGGTTGCACTGGGGAAAGGAGCAGGGAATTTTAGACGTAACCACTTGGTTAGATGTCGTAGTACTATTATGGAGCATTCCCTATCTATTATAGTAAATTTGTAGTGTGTGTGTGTGTGTGTGTGTGTGTGTGTGTGTGTGTGTGTGTGTGTGTGTGTGTGTGTGTGTGTGTGTGTGTGTGTGTGTGTGTGTGTGTGTGTGTGTGTGTGTGTGTGTGTGTGTGTCTTGAGCACTTCAAGGTAGTTACTATGAAAATCCGGCAACAATTTCACATATTATGTCAATAGTTACACTAGTAGAGGAAGAGAACCTGGGGGGCAGGGGGCTTGAGCCCCCCACGTTTTAAACAGGGGGAGCTGAGCCCCCCCAAAACTGGAGAATGTCAATTGGTCAAATCTATTAAATACCATGTGATAGATAATAGACAATGCACTTCATGAACACCGAGCCCCCCCACTTTTGACATGCTGTCTCTGCCTCTGTCATATGTTAGGGAATGTATAGTAATTCCCACAGTGGACATATGTAGCCATGTGAAAGGGCTATATATATATATAATATATATATATATATATATATATATATATATATCATCATCAACACTTCTTCCAGCAATGATCATGTTAATTACGCTAGTATAGTCACATGTCAGTTAAGGAATGTATTACATATCAGTAATTCCCATAACGGACATAACATGTAAATGTGATACATAATTCAATTAATGATCACGACACAAAGGTGAATGTTTAATGTGCTGTGAATAAATACTCTCTGATAAATAAATATACATCTCTCTCTGATAAATATACATTTCTCTCTGATAAAAATCTGTGTACATAAAATAAACTAACTATGTATGAAAGACGATGAAGTGTGTTGCTAAGTCTGTTGTAGAATAAGGTGTCGGTTTGCTGTCCTCGTCTGAAAAGCCTAGGTAGTAGTCAATCAGTGCTTCTGAATCACTAATATCTGTTTCACCTGAAGCTAGGCCTGATCCCTCCATGCTGTCTTCTGCTGGGCTCAAGCCCCTTGCCTCCCCAGGTTCTCTTCCTCTACTAGTGTAACTATTGACATAATACTTGAAATTGTTGCCGAATTTTCATAGTAACTACCTTGAAGTGCTCAAGACACACACACACACACTACAAATTTACTATAATAGATAGGGGATGCTCCATAATAGTACTATGACGTCTATCACAATACCTTAAATGTACACATGGGTCGACAATGCCACTGACATGGCAGAACAAGGAAGTTGTAAACAACAACAAGTGGTTACGTCTAAAATTCCCTGCTCCTTCCCCCAGTGCAACCACAGATGGAGGAGGAGATCTACTGCCTATGGTCCAACTCTTTTGATTCAATTTCCTCTATCCATAGCTTTTCCTGAACTAGAACACTTATATTGAACGCCTCAATAGCTCAGAATGTCATGTCTGCAGCATGGAGTCCTTGTATGGTATTGAGGATTAGCTACGTGGCTTTGCTAGGAGGGTAACAAGGCCATGCATGCATATTATTAAGTAATTGATGCTTTGCATGCATCATGGGAGATGGTTAAGTACGTAGCTATAATATATAGCTCAGTAGTGAGTACAGTGATCCGCCTATTTCAAATTTTCCGCGCGCAAACTTGTCGGATTGCGGACATGGTACTTCATCTCCGCGGTGAGGTTCTCCATCGGAGGACGCGTACAGCCAGTTATAGTGTTTTTTCGTTGTCTTTAAGTGATTTTGTGTGCCAGTTCCGAGCTCGGAAGCTCCAATCGTGCGTGTGCACGAGCCCCACCCACTTTTGCTGCGCACGGCTCCTACGTATCATCATTCTCACAGTTTAACGCGTCGTAGGACCCTTCCACCGGGGGTCCAATTATGGCAACCAAAAGTAGATCGCCCGGTCCACTTTTGGTTGCCATAATTGGACCCCAGGTGGAAGGGTTCTAGGACGCTTCTCATAGTTAAGCTGTGAGAATGATCATACGTAGGAGTGTGTAACAAAGGTACTCCGCTTGGACATTTTGTGAAGAAATAGATCTACTTACAGATACTTTTACGATTGATATTGGAGACTTTGTGGGTGGCACAATTGGGAAATGGATTACATATATATAAAAAGGAATAGAGACAAGATTCCCTGCCCAGGCATGCATATGTTATGATATATCAATGTATGTACTACCGTGACATTGCTATACCTGTCTGTGTCACAATCTGCAATCCCTATTATTCAAATTTGGTCTACTTGTTTATGTGCGTCACTTTACATACATGTATACATGTACTTCATACATAGTGGGGATATGTTTGTCAATGGGTAAATTAAAAGGAAACTACTGTCTCTTATTGGTGACTGCTAATCTCAACTGGCTGCCAGGCAAAAGTGATGTCTGTTCTTCATCTTTAACACAACCTACCCTAGTGTGGGTGTCATAGCAATAAACATTGGCAGTGTCTCTTCCTGAGTCATCTCTCCCACCAATAGCCAGGTGGCCACTGAGTGTGATGAGAGTAGGATAAGTGTCTGGTCTCCCTCAGTCTCCCCTAGTCTATATATACCAGTCTCCCTCAGTCTACCTAGTCTCTACCAGTCTCCCCTAGTATCTACCAGTCTCCCTCAGTCTCTCCTACTCTCTACCAGTCTCCCCTAGTCTCTACCAGTCTGCTCCCTCAGTCTCCCCTAGTCTCTACCAGTCTCCCTCAGTCTCCCCTAGTCTCTACCAGTCTCCCTCAGTCTCCCCTAGTCTCTACCAGTCTCACTCAGTCTCCCCTAGTCTCTATCAGTCTCTACCAGTCTCCTGCAGTCTCCCTCAGTCTCTACTAGAGTCCCCTAGTCTCTACCAGTTTCCCTCAGTCTCTCCTGGTTTCTACTAGTCTTCCTCAGTCTCCCCTAGGGTCTACCAGTCTCCCTCTGTCTCTCCTAGTCTCTACTCTCTATCAGTCCCCTTAGACTCTACTAGAGTCCCCTAGTCTTTACCAGTTTTCCCAAGTCTCCCCTAGTCTCTACCAGTCTCCCCTAGTCTCTACCAGTCTTCCCTCAGTCTCCCCTAGTATCTACCAGTCACCAGACTCTTTCAGTCTCCCCTAGTGTCTACCAGTCTCTCCTAGTCTCTACCAGTCTCCCCTAGTCTCTACCAGTCTCACTCAGTCTCCCCTAGTCCCTATCAGTCTCTACCAGTCTCCCCTAGTCTCTACCAGTCTTCCCTCAGTCTCCCCTAGTATCTACCAGTCACGAGACTCTTTCAGTTTCCCCTAGTGTCTACCAGTCTCTCCTAGTCTCTACCGGTCTCCCCTAGTCTCTACCTCTCCCCTAGTCTCTACCGGTCTCCCTCAGTCTCCCCTAGTCTCTACCAGTCTCCCTCAGTCTCCCCTACTCTCTACCAGTCTCCCTTAGACTCTACTAGAGTCCCCTAGTCTTTACCAGTTTTCCCAAGTCTCTCCTAGTCTCTACCTAGTGTCTACCAGTCTCCCCTAGTGTCTACCTGTCTCCCCTAGTCTCTACCAGTCTCCTCAGTCTCCCCTAGTATCTACCAGTCACCAGACTCTTTCAGTTTCCCCTAGTGTCTAGCAGTCTCTCTTAGTCTCTACCAAACTCCCCTAGTCTCTATCAGTCTCCCTCAGTCTCCCCTTGTCTCTACCAGTCTCCCTCAGCCTCTCCTAGTCTCTACCAGTCTCACTCAGTCTCGCCTAGTCTCTATCAGTCTCTACCAGTCTCCTGCACTCTCCCTTAGTCTCTACTAGAGTCCCCTAGTCTCTACCAGTCTCCCTTAGTCTCTCCTGGTTTCTACCAGTCTTCCTCAGTCTCCCATAGTCTCTACCGGTCTCCCTCTGTCTCTCCTAGTCTCTACCAGTCTCCCTCAGTCTCCCCTACTCTCTACCAGTCTCCCTTAGACTCTACTAGAGTCCCCTAGTCTTTACCAGTTTTCCCAAGTCTCTCCTAGTCTCTACCAGTCTCCCTCAGTCTCCCCTAGTATCTACCAGTCCCCCTCAGTCTCCCCTAGTATCTACCAGTCACCAGACTCTTTCAGTTTCCCCTAGTGTCTACCAGTCTCCCCTAGTCTCTACCAGTCTTCCCTCAGTCTCCCCTAGTATCTACCAGTCTCTCCCAGTCTCCCCTAGTCTCTACCAGCCTACTTCAGTCTCCCCTAGTCTCTACCAGCCTACTTCAGTCTCCCCTAGTCTCTACCAGTCTCACTCAGTCTCCCTAGTCTCTATCAGTCTCTACCAGTCTCACTTCCTCTAGCCTCTAGTCTCTAACAGTTTCCACTAGTCTCTACCAGTCTCCCTCAGTCTCCCCTAGTCTCTACCAGTCTCCCGCAGTCTCCCTTAGACTCTACTTGAGTCCCCTAGTCTCTACCAAGTCTCCACTAGTCTCTACCAGTCTCCCCTAGTGTCTACCAGTCTCCCTCAGTCTCCCCTAGGGTCTACCAGTCTCCCATAGTCTCTACCAGTCTCCCTCTGTCTATCCTAGTCTCTACTCTCTATCAGTCCCCTTAGATAGAGTCCCCTAGTCTTTACCACTTTTCCCAAATCTCCCCTAGTCTCTACCAGTCTTCTACCAGTCTCCCTCAGTCTCCCCTAGCTACCAGTCTCCCCTAGACTCTACCAGTCTTCCTCAGCCCCCTTTCTACCCATAGTTTATAACTATATTCTCCCTCAGTCTCCCCTAGTCTCTACCAGAGTCCCCACCAGTCTCCTGTGGTTGTCCTTAGTCTCCCAAAGTATCTAACAGTCTCCCTTGTCTCGTGTATTCTCCCTCAGAGGAGACACAAGAGACTGGGGATACTGGTAGAGCCTTGGGGAGACTGAGGGAGACTACAATAGATTGGAGGAGACTAGGGGTAGATTGAGGGAGACTGGTAGAGACTACTGAGGGGTGACTAGGAGACTACGAAGGATTGAGAAGAACTTAATAAAAGTGATGACACAGCATATTGGGGGTTTACATGAAGTAACAACCAAGAAATGTGCACCTCTGTGATTAGAGTTCTAGTTAACCCTCCGCGCATGCGCAGGAGGGTTACTGTAGTTGGGTCTGTCGGTCTGTCTGTTAAGTCACATCTCACCTCTGGAGCGTCTGTTCGTCGTGAAAATCTTGTCACGTACTCAGCGAGCAACGGAGGTCAAAATATTTGTGGGGTTTTCTCTGAAACCTCTCCGTTGCAGAGATCCAGCACTCCTCCGTTGAAAGCCATACCTATAGTCGGCCATTTTCCTGCGGAAAGTGCGCATGCGTATTTAACCACGCGTACGCGGTAAGCGGCCTGTGTGGAAGTTTTTGTGAGTTGAGTTTCGTGAGTCGAGTTTCGTGAATTGCCATGGTTATGCCTCCAAGCAAGGTCTGTCCACAATGGCATGAAAACATGGCGCGGAGGGTTCTGCACTATAGTGCATTCATTGATTGCAGCTATCCTATTACTGACTGGTTGTTGATAAGAGGCAATGATTGACAGCTGTACTAGAACTAGATGTAGCCATGCACAATCTAGAGCTCTGTATAAAACTGCAAGAGCAATATGTTTAGAGGATAAAACATGGTGCCTGATTACAATATTCATCTGTTGTATTAGCAGCTAGGACTAGCCTGTACATTTAAGGGTACAGTGGTATACACACATTGTTCAGACCTGTAGCTTACTCTTTTGTAAGAGCTATAATTAACCCTAATTCTACTCCCACTCATTTGCTAGAGGGGGACATACGCATGCGCGCGCATATTATTAATTCTGCACATGCGCACTTCGAAAGCTCATTGGAAAACCCTCGTAGCACATCAATCCATTGGGGAGTGTGAAGCTGCGCATGACCTACACTGGTGTTAACCGGTTGTCTACACCTCTGCCTTGAACTCAATACTACTGTATGCCGTTGTCAGATATTTCTACATACGTAGAGTATATCTGCAGCTGAAATATAGAGGTTCATAGTTCCCCCACTTTTCGATAAGGGGGGGCTGAGCCCCCCAAAATTGGAGGTTGTCATGAAGAACGTATTAAATACTAATAGCCTATTCAGAATGAATGGCCCCAGCTACTTTATGAACGCCGAACACCCCCCCCCCCACTTTTGACATGCTGTCTCTGCCTCTGTCAACAGAAATACGTACGTATATCTAGTTGGTACGTACGTTGTCTATATACCTTCTCAACCTTGCAATTGCATGTCGTTGTTTGATACAATTGCTCTATGTCATGGTGTATCTGCAGCTGTAACAGTTGGATGCATGACCATTTTAAAACTCCAGTACAAACATGCAGTGCTTGATTCACACACACATGGGCTCCTACACACATGTCACTAAAACATGAACGAGAAGCTCTTAAGTGTGAAAATTTAACTACCATAGAATTACTACAGTACATGTACTACTAAATAAGTAACATCCTTTAGTAACTCATAACTGAGGGATGTGTGGCTGGTAAGCTTATAGTTGATAAAATATAACCTTTTTTGCTTGTATTCATGATCACAAAGAGGATAATTTGCCGCTCTTTCTTGCTTAAAACGTGATGGTGTAAAATTCATTTTAAAATATTGATATATAAAAGTGACGTTGGTGGTGGGTGTTATTACTCTGTGCTATGCACAGACATGAATTAATAATGAATATTCTGCTAATTAAAAGTGTAAAGACACATGTGCCATTCTTTTCCACTGAGTAATGAGTGCCGTTTTTGAGTATTGCCTGAGTTTGAGCTAAAACAAACCAGCATCTATAAAGAGTAGGTGTGTTTCTACACGATCCGTTGAACTGTAGCAAGCTGGACGACCATCAGATATGGAGAAACCAAGGAAGCAATCTTCTGCACCTCCATCACCAGATCCACTATTAGCAGTTGCTCTTGCATTGTATGTCTTGAGTGCAAAAACAGAACCGTATATACTTACAACTTCAAATAGTTCATTTCGACTTGATGGTCTTTTGCCTCGAATCTTGTTGTTTGACTCTTGTACAGTAATGTACCACCCTCTGCTCTCATACTTAACCGACTGAAGAGATACATACTCCTGCTCACCAACCAAAGTATATACAGTGTAGAATTGAGTTACAAGTCGACCTGAAGAAGAAAAATAATATTAACTGTAGCTGTTACAATATATAATAATGTACTTGTATATATACTCTATATGTTTGTGATGTACTTGTTTTAATAATACATATTTTTAAAAGTATATACCTATTTCTGCGTTGGCATTAACACGCCCGCTTTTAGTGACTGCCACAAATTGACTAGTAGCCATACTCAGCAGGTAGTGCTTCGGCGGGGTCTCGGAGGCAGTAAGTCGCTGGGAAACGTTTAAATCTGGCTCATAATCACTCTCCGAAGTCGGATCTTCGTAGAAGTATTCGTACTGCAAATAGTTCGCTTCTTCGCCAGCCTCTTCATCGCTGCTATCTGCGGGGGCCGGGCTCAAAGGTTCCGAGGGAGCCGCTAAGCACGCGGTAAGGAGCGGGAAAACGATTACATACAGCAGATATTGCATAGTGACTTCTTATGATATACTCTAGTAGCTAGCCAATCACTTCTGTGCTGCAGTTCTCTACTGTAGTCTCGCTATCCTGCACATTCGCTTTTATACGATATTCGAGCGCCCGAAAAGGAGCAAGGAATTTGGTACTGTATCTGCTATCGGGTGTAAAGAAACCCTTGTAGTGGTTTGTTTATAGCTCGGGCAGCAGTGACAATGCTGAGAATTACCTCACGTGATACACATAGCCCCGCCTGCACAACACGTTAACGATACGCGCTTTACGGCGCCATTCCTTACATACGTAGTCAAGACAGTAACGTACGTACGTACATGCAATGCGGTTTTGTCTACTGTTAGGCGTTACGCTGTGATTGGACAACATTGCTGGACTTCTTTTGTAAAATCATCACTATAGCTACTAATTCAGTGCGTCTTTATAAGCCTGCAAATGCGCCTGGAGTGGGCAACAGGAATCAGTGAAATTCATCCTAGAGTCTTCTCTTTATCACTACGAGAGCACAATGCAGCAAACGGCATCATGGTGCATTCTTCTAATGCTTACCATGGCGGTGCCACTCCAGCAAAAATCCATCGCCGCCGCAGGGTATAGCAATACCGCAGTAACCAATACGGTAGACACCGGAGACCTGGATATCGCTAACGGGGAAAGCGATCCAGATGGCTACGTTAACGGCGAAGCAGACATGGACACACAGACTTCTGCGACAGACGAGGAGCCGTTCCATTACATCCTGAGCCTCGCAACTGGAATGTTTGTTGCCATCACAAAAAGCGGGCGAGTGCAGGCCAATGCTCAAATCAGTAAGTCCTCTCTTCACTCAACACGTGTTCACGTTTTCCACTCACCATTTGCATGCGGGCAGCTACCAAAACATTGCGGCTGTGCTTTGTTTGCGTTTTCCGTACACAAATGGACCAACATCTGCATGAAAAGGGATGCATGTCACGTACTACATGTTATTTGGCTATTTGTAGCGGGATAATAGTGTTATGCAACGACTTATAACACTTTTCCCCCGCAATCTTGACGTCATTGTGATGCCGAACTCAGCTTGGCATATCCATTTCTGCTGTCTTGTTTCCTACTATATAGCTACTACGTGTATATTATAATTTTTTTTCCTTAACATTAACAGATCGCGTGTCCCAGTTCTACAGGACTCATTCAATAAGTGATGATGGCAAGGAATATGTTACACTTAAATCCCGAAAGTACCAAGACTGGTATCTGACGTTACTTAAAAATGGTAAATTCCGTGGCTCTATACCATCAGGTGGAAATGAGCGTTTTGAGATGGTAAATCTTGAATCTGCTGTGGCCCTGAAAGCCAACATCAACATCGTCTCGTCCAACATGGACTATACCAACAGAACAATAAATGCGACAAACAATTCAACAAGTTTTTCCGGTTCCGGTTCCGGTTCCGGCATGGACACAGGCAATAACACAGAGACTCATAACAGAACAGAAGTGTTGCCACATGACACACAAACTCAAGACTGCTACCTTGGTTTTGCGTTCAAAACCGGTAGACCTCATTGTTACAATTCCACTAACTACTCTCAAGTCCACCTACTGTTTATCGATGGTATTGGTGGATGATGTTTCTCATATACGTTGTATATATGGAAACTCACTTGTTTAAAATTTGTATGGGATTGCTTCAGTTCAACCCTTTTGTACCAGTATACATACAGCAAATTTCAACCAGCCAAAAATGTAGAATTATATCATGTTGTAGTAGAATATGTATATACCCTTCTGTGCCTAGCACAGTTTAATCAACTTGTATCACTTTCCCCCACTTTTTTATTATTGTTTATAATCCTTTTCTCATATGTTTCACACATGTCAGTCAATATTGAATATTTTGCAGCATAAATATATATTTTGCAGCCTATTATTAATTTCCTTCTAATAATATTCATTGCCTTCTTTACACTACAGCACGCGTGCAAGATAATGGAACAGTTATTATAAGTGTACATAGATATCATGCCGGAGGTTTTGTGGCTAGAATGACGCGTGTGCGTGCCGTTAGCGAGCTACGCCTTCGAAAATTAACTCTTTATGCACTCATGCACGCGCGCGACTGGAGACCAAGCGCGCTCTAGCTTTTGACAAAGGAAAGTGAAATGGCTGAGAAAAGCGTCTTTGTGACTGTGGGGACTACGAGTTTTGACGAATTAATAGCTTCTGTAACCGAGAAAAGTTTCCTACAAGTACGTAATTCCATGTCCACCACTTTGTAAGTGCACTAAACTCTCGCACGTATGCATGCACAAACACACAGTTATTAGTCAGAGAAGGCTACACGCGCATAACTCTACAAATTGGCAAAGGGACTTACAAGTCCCCCACACCCACTGGAGTCGCTGGGATCACTGTGGAATACTATGGTTTTAAGCCATCACTTCAAGATGACATGAAGAATGCCGATCTCATTATCAGCCATGGCGGTGAGAAAGAGTTAAATCAGAAGGGGTTAAATGAAACTAGTGACCAAGGAGATATGTTATTTTATGCTACACATCTTCAGGTCTCAATTCCATTGAAGCCTGTACATACATGTACCTCCCTCTGAAATGAGGACACCTCTCTAATAGGGACACATCTTCAGGTCCCAACTCCATTGAAGCCTGTACATACATGTACCTCCCTCTGAAATGAGGACACCTCTCTAATAGGGACACATCTTCAGGTCCCAACTCCATTGAAGCCTGTACATACATGTACCTCCCTCTGAAATGAGGACACCTCTCTAATAGGGACACACCTTCAGGTCTCAACTCCATCGAAGCCTGTACATACCACCCTCTGAAATGAGGACACCTCTAATAGGGACACATCTTAAATTCACTATACACACTGTTAACGTTGGTATATAAACATTCCCTTCTATGCCACATGTAAATTCTACATTCTATTCATCCTCACAATTCATATACATGTACATTAGTCCATATATACATTGTACACGTCCATTGAGACTATTTTTTGCTATTCACGGTGGGTAAGTATGTATGCTAATTATCATCTCTCGCTATCAACAATCAGAGGATGGTTGCCCACCGGAAATCGTTTTTTAATGATCTTGCACTCTTGGAATATGTAAAACTATACCTCATATCTGGGATTGCCATGGACTGTCCCGGGATGTCCCATGTCCCCTATCTGACAACTAGTTAACCCCGTCTGAGGAGCAGCCACAGCCCCTCCCCATCAGTAAAGGGGGTGGAGCCAAACTATATATATGTATGCATCCATCCTACTCTTATATATGTGATGTTTGTATGGAGTGGGTTAATGGGTGGGTTTCTTTCTATATTCCTGTTTGGCTAGTGTGCTATGCACATAGTTTTCATGCATGTAATTCCTTTGTTTTGATTCAATTCCAGGGATAATCGTATGTACCAAGGCAGCTTGGCTGGCAGTATGCAAGCCTCCTATGTGTATATTTACATGTGGATGCAGTGGCGTAGCTACGGTAGGGCCTGGTAGGGCCTGTGCCCTACCAAATATCCTTGCGCAATGAGCCGCCGCGCGCGTGGTCAATGTTAATTAAGTTCGAAGCGCTCGTAGGAGCTGGAGTACACAAAAGCGTTGTTTACTGCACCGAAAATGATCTCAGAAGGCCTGAAATTCAAATTTTCCTGGGGGAGCATGCCCCCCAGACCCCCTAGGCCTAGCTCAGGGGGACGCTTTCTGCGCCACACAAAGTTTGCTAGGACGTGCCCTACCATTAAGCATTTCCTGCCTACGCCACTGGTGGATGTACAGCTTTTTTGCAATCTAGAATCCATAAAGCAATACATACATGCATTCATTTCCTGAACACATGCGCTCTTTGGACACCCAAAGCAGCTCATTTTTGGATGAATCCGTAGTTGAAGTCTAGGGCAAATGTTAAGTCTAATGGGCGTGTCTATAAGGGACTGTTGGCTTATGGGCACCATCCTTACACTAGGGAATCTACCGACTCTGATACATGTATGCATGGATGTATATGCAACTACAAACAATGACCAATCTCTCGATCATTGAGATTCTCACTGTGTACAAATATTATCACGAAAAGTAAATAATGTTTGACGGAAATACACCTTCCTTGTTGATATTCACAGGAACCATTAATATTTGTACCAAATATGCAACATACATTTATTTGAAGTCCATCACTTTATGTACATGTATATATGGTTTACGTAACTCTTCCTTTATTGAGAAATAATACGTGACCCTTAGGCATCTTAACAGATGTGTATTTTAAACATACCAGGTTGATATTAGCTGTTGTATCACCAAATATGCAATAGACCATATTTGAAGTCCTTCAATTAATTAAGAGGTGTATGTACTTCTTGCTTTATTCGGAAGGATTGCGTGACTTTTAGGCATCTTAACAGATGTCAAATTGACCAGTTGTATTTGCGGCTTATAGCAACATTGCATCAATTTATGTAATAACCCTCTCTGCGCATGTGCGCCGAGGGTTAATTAATGTACGTGTGTATATATGGGCATAGTGTGGTGTATTTAACTCCGCTTTATTCAGAAGGAATACCCATTCTTGGGGTATCTCAGCAGATGTGTATATCAAACAGTTGAGTAATATCAGGAAGTTAACTCACCACAATAGAGCAGGTGGCAGAGGAAGCAATTACACACGTTGTTGTTTGTCGCCAAACGTGGAGTGTCCTTTAATATGTACAGCTGTATTTCATCATCATCCTGTGAAGGCTGTGTGTCTCATTTGGTTTAGTGAGGGGGGGGGGGGGGCATTCTTTCTTTTCTTTCTAGCTAGTGTGCTGAACACATTTTTCCATGAACAATCACTCCAAGAGATGCCGAGAAAGGCAAGGCAACAACACAACAGAAAGGCAAAGCAACACAACACAACTTGCCCGAAACAGTCATTTTTCAAAGAGAAATTGGCTGCCTCGAGTGGGACTTGAACCCACGACCATCTGCTTTCCAGGCAATGATCTTACCAACTATGCTACCGAGGCAGCTCAGCTGGAACACGGCACACAATTTTCCTAGGTTTCTAGGTATGAAAAAAGGGCTCACTTCCACTTGCCCAGAACGTGAGCATTCACCTAGTAATACTTGAGCAGCTGCCATAGCACCACTGTCATCGACCACACCTCCCACAATCATGGGCAGAGCCACACATACATGCACACACAGGCAAATCCTACCATCTGTTCCTCCCTGGCCTGAGGAACATAGCTTGCCTTCGCCTCCAGCCAGCTGCAGATCCCAGCCAAGGACTGAAGTTGAATGCAACACAAAATGGGTTGATATTTGCATAGTAGACTATCATTAGTTGTTGCTATACATGTAGATGTAACCTCTCTAATCTGGACGCCCTTGTGTCAGAAGAAAGTGTACTGATTAGTGAGGTGTCCTGATTTAAGTGGGTTTGAAAATGTACAAATATGTCATTTAAGACAGCAACTTTATAGCAATATCCTCATTCCAAGGAAGTCCTAATGAGCCTATTCACTTTTGCTATATATTTGAGCTTAAGTGACAAATATCAATTTGAGTGTCACAATCAAATGAAAGGAATTTAGACATAAACAAAGTCAGGAATTTGTATGGAAATATCATATCATTTAAACTATGTAATGAAGATGTGTCGTTGTATGGTAAATGGATTAGGCAGGGATGTGTCTCTGTCTGGTATGCGCAGGAATTTACACGTATAAGAGATGAAAGACGGCATCACTTAAAGAATTTGAATTTATTCAGTGTATAATAATGTGAATAGTGGACTTGCAATAGTGAATGGTATGCAAAATGTATTTTAGAATTCAATGGGACATGTGGATGGTATGCATTATTTGCAATACAACATTAATTTTAGTGTATTATAATGTGAATGGTGGACTCGTAATAGTGGATGGTATGCAAAATGTATTTTGAAAATTTAAAATTCATATTTTTGCAATGGGATGTGTGTATATAGTAGTGGATGGTTTGCAAAATGTACTTGATATTCAAATGCAATGGGATATACGTATGTATGCAGCTACTTTGAGATGCCCAAATATGCAAATGATGTCAACCTCTTCAGCCAACATTTGTCATGTTTGTGTTCGTTAATGTAACAGTGGAGTATTATGTAAAGGAATGCAATCCCATTTGCTGGCACTTTGGTATCATATGCTGTGGCTAGCAAGAGCTGCAGTACTTCCAGATCAAAGACAGGGGTTGTTCTACAGTAGCCAATTTTAAGATGTTCAGTTGCCTCTGTCCAACAGTTGCAGTTGAAGTGAAATAGTCACCAAAGCTCGAAGGCATTTTTTTAATAATTAGTGCAACATTTTGCATATTCAGATGTTAAGCGGTTGTTCATCAGATTGTGGTGTTTTGGTTGAGGTGCTTGGTTGCTCTGCCTTGATTTGTATGTGTGATTTAGCCCAGCCAGCTGAGCTGACTCGGTAGCTCAGTTGGTAAGGACATAGCCTAGATGGCAGAATGTCCTGGGGTGAATAGTGAACAGAAGCGTCCGAATTAGTGAAACGTCGTAATTTAGGTGCAGAAAAGTACACAGGTATACATGTATGTTATGTAGCTGGCAAATGATGTTCTGTTTGTTGAGATACCCTCCTCATTACAGTGCTCCTAATTCAGAGCTGAGGGGTCCTGATTAGAGGGGTCCTAATTTAGAGGAGTCCTGATTAGAGGGGTCCTAATTCAGAGGGGTCCTAATTCAGAGGGGTCTTGATTAGGGGTCCTAATTCAGAGGGGTCTTAAATAGAGAGGACCTAATTCAGAGGGGTCTTAAATAGAGAGGACCTAATTCAGAGGGGTCTTAAATAGAGAGGACCTAATTCAGAGGGGTCTTAAATAGAGAGGTCCTAATTCAGAGGGATCTTAAATAGAGAGGACCTAATTCAGACGGATCCTAATCCAGAGGGTTCCTGATTCAGAGGGGTCCTGATTAGAGGGTTCCACTGTATAGGATAAACACAGCCAGCAAGGTTGCAATAATACACATATATGGTACCGTCACATGAATATGCTAATTTTCAATTTGCATGAATTAAATCACCCTCCAACTTTATCCCAAATTCACACAACTTGCTGGCTGTGCAGTCTTGTGGTGGTTTAAATCCAGACAACTCGTCGTTGAACTGCTTAATATTTGGCGTTCATCCATGCGGCAAGGACCGCAAAGCTTTGTGAACACATATCTGTGCAGTGAGTTCAGTCGTACCGCCACTCCATTGCATCATCTGTGACAATGATTATGTCACACACGCTTACATGTTGTTTACCGATGCAGTTTTACAGTACACCGACCCTGCTCTAAATGCCAACTAGCTAATGTATGTATATGTGTCTTGCTCATAGATAAAAGGACATTTAATGTGGTGTGGCATGAAGATATTTGCTGAAAAACGTATACTTTAAATGTACCGTTTGCAAGGTCATGACCATACATGATCAAACGTGACTGCCAAGTCAAATGCAACTTGGTTCGTATGCAGTTGTTTGGCCGCTGTTTGCAAATCGTGTAGTTGTTGACAGGAGGAGTTTGATATGCACATTTGTATATGTATATATCTTATTGCGTGGGATATCGGGCAATATGGCAAGTTATTGCACGAGTGTGTGAGGTATTGCCCGAGCCGAAGGCGAGGGTAATACTCACACACAAGTGCAATAACTCGCAATATTGCCCGATAACCATGTAATAAGCTGTTTATTACCTAGCTCGTCTTCAACCTGGTGTTAAAACTCCGCCATTTTACCGTTCACTCGTTGCTAACAATACGCGTAACGCGCAATGCGCAATGCGCTCTGAAATTTAATTGGTTAAAACTGACTGGGCAATATAACTGGGCAATATGGGAAAATATTGCCCAACGCGGGATAGGAAATTATACATTGCTGGGCAATATGGCTAGGTAATAAATATATATATATAGATATACACAGATGGTTGTGGGTTCGAGTCCCAAGCGCTTTTTTCTTTGAAAAATAACTGCCTTGAGGGAGTTGTGTTGTGTTGCGTTGCCTTTCTTTCTAAGCATCTCATCTTACTCCCTTACTGCTCAGGAATTAAAATGGGACAATGGGCAGAAATCAGGTCACCTCACTAATCAGGACACCTCACTAATCAGGACACCTCACTAATCAGGACGCCTCACTAATCAGGACACCTCACTAATCAGGACATTTTCTCTGTGTCAGTGAGTATACAAGTTCCACTCTTTTCTCTATTCTCTTCCGGGATTTTTCTAGAAATACTTTTCCAGGGGCAGAGAATCAGACCTTCCTAAATTGAGGGGGGTGTAGCTTGTGACTGGGAAATATAATTTTTTGGAATTGATTGTAGCAATTCTCAGGGGGGCAAAGCCACTTTCGGGTGGGGAGGGGGCAAATGGCCCCCTCTAAAAACTCTGCTCTTGCACTATCACCTCTCTAACACTCTCTCCCTTGAGACTAACTATGCTTGATACTATTGCCCGAGGCCATACCCAGCATCTCATGGGATAGGAATGATCAACATTCTACTCTTCAATCTGTTGGAATTTAATAATACTACTCTTCACATTTATAAGATATGTTTGAAACCTTATCCTGTTGTTGTGTACTATATGGCTTGTTTGTAAACATGTATAAATGTATGCATTGCGATGTGTCAGTATTAATGATGTGTTCATGTTTGGTATGAGGTAATGTATGAAGCGTGTCAGCCGTCGATGGTGGGGAGTGATACTTGATGCTGTATTTAGCAGTTTCTCAAATTAAGTGTTGATATTAGCGTTCGTGTGTAGCATTACGGTGTTGAGATATTTAGGTCCCAAAAGTCTGTACATACCACTGAAATGAGGATACCTCTCTAATAGGGACACATCTTCAGGTACCAACTCCATTGAAGCCTGTACATACCATCCTCTGAAATGCGGACACCTCTCCAATAGGGACACATCTTCAGGTCCCAACCCCATTGAAGCCTGTACATACCATCCTCTGAAATGCGGACACCTCTCTAATAGGGACACATCTTCAGGTCCCAACCCCATTGAAGCCTGTACATACCACCCTCTGAAATGAGGACACCTCTCTAATAGGGACACATCTTCAGGTCCCAACCCCATTGAAGCCTGTACATACCACCCTCTGAAATGAGGACACCTCTCTAATAGAGACACATCTTCAGGTCCTCACCGAGGGTTGCACCAGAAAATGTGTGTACACATTTACTGGGAAAAATAAACAGAATTTGCTAAATAACTAACACAATTAATTTGCAAATTCATTAAGTTATTTTACCTTATATGTAGCTCTGGAACAACTACCTAATAACCATCAGCTGTGGGTGAAATGCACACAACAGCAGTCCATGAGCACGTGCAATTGACCACATTACCACACAAGGGGCAAATGTGGAAAATAGAATATTAATGTGTTATGTAATTAGCATGTGTATGCTTGCCATGGAGATAGGTCAAAGAAGCCCTTGATGTACCCATGCATCTGCTTCTAGTGTACATGTGTATCTTTGGGAATTTGTAGAAACATCAATGGAGTTGGAATCTGAAGACCCTTATCCTAATTCAATTGAACTGTACATACCACCCTCTGAAATGAGGACACCTCTCTAATAGGGACACATCTTCAGGTCCCAACTCCATTGAAGCCTGTACATACCACCCTCTGAAACGAGGACACCTCTCTAATAGGGACACATCTTCAGGTCCCAACTCCATTGAAGCCCGTACATACCACTCTCTGAAATGAGGACACCTCTCTAATAGGGGCACATCTTCAGGTCCCAACTCCAACTCTCTGAAATGAGGACACCCCTATACACTGTATAATGTCGTAACAATTAATGTACTATTGCGCAATCATATGAAAATGGAATGTAGCCTCAATATGCTATTTACTTGGAATTTGGTACATTCCTAAGTTGACTACTCTCGAACAAGTAAAGCAAAGTCGAACCGGATACAGCTGCAGAGTTTTGCACAGAAATATGCCTTATGATATGTGCCCCACATAATGGATCAAACAGGTGTGTGTGTGTCTGAAGTGGGAGGGTTATGATCCTCTAATTGAACTGAAACAGATGTGCCTTTTGCTATACAAGGTTATTATCTGGTATCCAAGGATACCATCTTTTGTTTCCTGACCCCAATATGCCCAGAGGCACTTTGGTGGAATTGATTTTATATTGGTAGTGGGAGTAAAAGTAAATTAAAAAGGAGTTCTTAAATAGAATAAGTGTTGCCTTGATAAATACTAAAATTATAATCTTGAAATCAGGACACCTCACGGTATTAGGACACCTCATTAATCAGGACACTTTATTTGCAGCAAAAGGATCTGATAATTCCAGCACACTAGCTCCCTGAAATGAGGGCACCTTGATAAATGGACACTTGTTTGCTTGGTGGTATAAGTTAAAGTGACTCCACCCACGTAACAATACTGGAATGATCATGTGCAAGTAATGCCTCGTGTCGTCGTACTTGTGGAAGTTACCATGCCAAAGGAAATTTCTAAACATTACTTCGAGCATGACTAGTGACATTTGTAAGTGTAACATTGGTCAAAATGAGGATCCAGATTATCTGCCTTGCGCTAATACACTTGTCAACTGTGGCACAGATATCCCAGTTCTAACCTAGCCCTAAGCACTAACATAGCCCCTGTGAGATCATGAGACATGTTGTTTAGTGGTTGCTATGGATATTGTGCCATTAACCTAATGCTGCTATGGATACATTCTAGTTGTACCATTAATTAATCCTCTTGGCTATGAATACACTCAACTTGGGGCCAACTGTTGTCCCACCAATCCATATATTCAGTCCCAGTAACTGTCGGAGCATTTCAACTCCTGAAATCACAGACACTTCTCTAATCATGACAATCTCTCTCCTTGGTGATATTGGAGAAGTTCCAAGCAATGTGCCTCAATATGACTCAATGTGACTCAATATGACTCAATATGACTCAATATGACTCAATGTGACTCAATATGACTCATGTGACTCAATGTTACTAGCTATGGATACACTCAACTTGTGCCAGTTAAACCCATTGTTGTGCCATCAATCCATATATTCAGTCCCAGTAATAGTCTGCGTATTTCAACTCCTGAAATCACAGACACTTCTCTAATCATGACAATCTCTCTCTGGTTATATTGGAGAAGTTCCAAGCAATATGACTCAATATGACTCAATGTGACTCAATGTGACTCATGTGACTCATGTGATTCAATGTTACCAGCTATGGATACACTCAACTTGTGCCAGTTAAACCCATTGTTGTCCCATCAATCCTCCCAGTAAGAGTCTGCGTATTTGAACTCCTGAAATCACAGACACTTCTCTAATCTCTCTTCTACATCTGTTTAGATTGGAGAAGCTTCAAAGTGATATGACTCAATGTGACTCAATATGACTCATGTGACTCAATGTTACAAGCTATGGATACACTCAACTTGTGCCAGTTAAACCCATTGTTGTCCCATCAATCCTCCCAGTAAGAGTCTGCGTATTTGAACTCCTGAAATCACAGACACTTCTCTAATCTCTCTTCTACATCTGTTTAGATTGGAGAAGCTTCAAAGTGATATGACTCAATGTGACTCAATATGACTCATGTGACTCAATGTTACAAGCTATGGATACACTCAACTTGTGCCAGTTAAACCTATCATCATCTTATAGTCTGTCCTAGTAAGTCTGTATATTTCAACCTCTGAAAAACAGACACTTCCACTAGTTGGAACAATTCTCTTCTGTGTTTAAATGGCAGGTTCCACGTGTAACCTGTAAGCGCGTTTTTAACACGTTTCGCACGGCGTAATGCAATATAAGCGCCTATAAGCCCTAGCTGCTAGCCCTAGTCCTAGCCCTAACCCTAGCCCTACCTAGAGAATTCACACGACCCACTGACCATCCATCCGGGCCCCTAGCAAGCCATCTATCCGGGCTCCGCGCTTATACTGTGTGATGACGTAATGCCAATCCAATAGCTATGGATACACTCAACTTGTGCCAGTTAAACCTATCATCATCTTATAGTCTGTCCTAGTAAGTCTCCATATTTCAACCTCTGAAAAACAGACACTTCCACTAGTTGGAACAATTCTCCTCTGTGTTTAAATTGGAGAGGCTTCCAAAGCAATATGACTCTTTTGGGAACAAAAGAAATATCGTCCTGATAAGCAAGGTGTCCTGATCAGGGAGGTGTCCTGATAAGCAAGGTGTCCTGATCAGTGAGGTGTCCTAATCTGCAAGGTGTCCTGATCAGTGAGGTGTCCTGATCAGCAAGATGTCCTGATAGGCAAGGTGTCCTGATCAGTGAGGTGTCCTGATAAGCAAGGTGTCCTGATCAGTGAGGTGTCCTGATCAGCAAGATGTCCTGATAAGTGAAGTGCATGTCCTGATCAGCAAGCTTAAGGTGTCCTGATCAGCAAAGTGTCCTGATTAGTGAGGTATCCTGATGATTTTTTTTGAGGCAAGTACATCTATATCCTTATACATGTAAAAAAAACATATCTGGTGGGGCCAGACAAGCTAAGTGATCCCTGGACAGCGCTGTTTCGAGCTTATTAGCTCTCGTCAGTAGGGAATACGCACAGCTTGTCTAGCACACCACCGGTTTATATACGCAAGGTGCACCAGAACACTAGTGGTTCAGCGGTTTCAGAACTAATGAGATTCATCCACCACATTATTACCTACATAGTGCCTGCCACGCCTAGGGCAATAAACTGGGCAGGGCCCCTGACTCAAAAACCACCAGTCACATGTATCATATACCTCACATGATGAGCAGTATGTTCCCAAAACTATAGAGAATACGAAAACACATATACGTACATATGTATGTGTATACAATGTACACATACATATTACATATGTAGTGTTTCTAATTGAAGGCGTGACATAGCCCTTAGTTGAAATCACATACACAGCACACCTGTAGACTAATTTGTGTACATAGTGGCCTTGAACATGCATTTTTTACTGATGTGTTTAGAGACATTTTGTATTCTTAATTACGAAGTAACTTTGAACTCCTGTGCCTTAATTATTGTTACATTTCACATGATGCTTCTGTCAGAGAGGGAGAGGGGGAGGGAGAGGGGGAGGGGGAGAGGGGAGGGGGAGAGGGAGAGGGAAAGGGGAGGGAGAGGGAGAGGGGGAGGGAGAGGGAGGGGGGAGAGGGAGAGAGAGAGGGAGAGAGAGGGAGAGAGAGAGAGAGAGAGAGAGAGAGAGAGAGAGAGAGAGAGAGAGAGAGAGAGAGAGAGAGAGAGAGAGAGAGAGAGAGAGAGAGAGAGAGACAGACAGACAGACAGACAGAGAGAGAGAATGTATATTCATTCCATAACATAACATTTCCAAGAAAGAAACTACCATCATGCATGTCATGTTAATAGTTATGTCCATATTTGAGGATAGAGATCTATGGAACATTCTGAGGTGCCTCAATTCCACACTCTATGAAATACAGCCACCTATTTAACGGAACTGTATGTGTGCATTGTGCGTACAAATATCCTCTTCTTCTGAATAGGATCAAATTTTGAATATCCTTTGTCCAAATGTCTACACTATATGTAAATTGCATAGCAGGTTTACAATAAGCCTGAGGCTATGTTCCAAAAGCTCTCTATGCTCATAAAGACAGAAATGCTTTTGATGTGGTGAGTAATTTGTAATGATGATTAATTAGAGTATACCAGGGCAGTATCAAAGCTAGTCCAGTTAGGATGGCACTTGGTACATCACATGGAGCCACTTGAGACCAGACATTCATTGAAAGAAGAAAGGGTCTTGTTTGGTGAGGTGTCTGATGGCAGAGGACATCGTGGGTAGGGTATTGGGGAGAGTATGAGGTGTCCTGTTTATTGAGGTGTCCTTTGTAGAGGGTTATTTATAGGAGCCATTTCAGAGGGTGGTATGTACAGGCTTCAATGGAGTTGGGACCTGAAGATGTGTCCCTATTAGAGAGGTGTCCTCATTTCAGAGGGTGGTATGTACAGGCTTCAATGGAGTTGGGACCTGAAGATGTGTCCCTATTAGAGAGGTGTCCTCATTTCAGAGGGTGGTATGTACAGGCTTCAATGGAGTTGGGACCTGAAGATGTGTCCCTATTAGAGGTGTCCTCATTTCAGAGGGTGGTATGTACAGGCTTCAATGGAGTTGAGACCTGAAGATGTGTCCCTATTAGAGAGGTGTCCTCATTTCAGAGGGTGATATGTACAGGCTTCAATGGAGTTGGGACCTGAAGATGTGTCCCTATTAGAGAGGTGTCCTCATTTCAGAGGGTGGTATGTACAGGCTTCAATGGAGTTAAGACCTGAAGATGTGTCCCTATTAGAGAGGTGTCCTCATTTCAGAGGGTGATATGTACAGGCTTCAATGGAGTTGGGACCTGAAGATGTGTCCCTATTAGAGAGGTGTCCTCATTTCAGAGGGTGGTATGTACAGGCTTCAATGGAGTTGAGACCTGAAGATGTGTCCCTATTAGAGAGGTGTCCTCATTTCAGAGGGTGGTATGTACAGGCTTCAATGGAGTTGAGACCTGAAGATGTGTCCCTA
>OZ019952.1:1533007-1605507 GCA_963970385.1 Theonella swinhoei | reverse complement strand
TACAGGCTTCAATGGAGTTGGGACCTGAAGATGTGTCCCTATTAGAGAGGTGTCCTCATTTCAGAGGGTGTATGTACAGGCTTCAATGGAGTTGGGACCTGAAGATGTGTCCCTATTAGAGAGGTGTCCTCATTTCAGAGGGTGGTATGTACAGGCTTTAATGGAGTTGGGACCTAAAGATGTGTCCCTATTAGAGAGGTGTCCTCATTTCAGAGGGTGGTATGTACAGGCTTTAATGGAGTTGGGACCTAAAGATGTGTCCCTATTAGAGAGGTGTTCTCATTTCAGAGGGTGGTATGTACAGGCTTCAATGGAGTTGGGACCTGAAGATGTGTCCCTATTAGAGAGGTGTCCTCATTTCAGAGGGTGTATGTACAGGCTTCAATGGAGTTGGGACCTGAAGATGTGTCCCTATTAGAGAGGTGTCCTCATTTCAGAGGGTGGTATGTACAGGCTTCAATGGAGTTGGGACCTAAAGATGTGTCCCTATTAGAGAGGTGTCCTCATCCTAATCACACTTCCCAGACTTCTAGCAAGCAGACATCGTGATTAAAACACACACAAACACATTATTCAAGAGACACCAAAAGCTGTTAATGAGGTACCCACACTTCAGGCAGCCCCAACCAAACTCTTCAACAGTACAACAGCAGCTGTGTACACCTGAGACCACCTAGACATGTGTAGCTATACTATCAGGCTGTCAGTGTCAATAAACTGAGTGTATGTGTATGGTGTGTTGACATTAACAAGGGATTCCTTCGCCAGAAATGGAGGTTGTTATCTTTCCCTGGCCATGTACATGTTCGTGTAGTGCACTGTCATGTTGGGTGATAACACATCTATCATATTTCGTTTTCTAGCATCATTTAAACCTTTTATGCATACGGAAAAGGCACTCCACATTACGTATGTAGATTGTGACTCACCATACATGGTTTACTTAGTCTCTCTCTCTCTCTCTCTCTCTCTCTCTTTCTCTCTCTCTTTCTCTCTCTCTCTCTCTCTCTCTCTCTCTCTCTCTCTCTCTCTCTCTCTCTCTCTCTCTCTCTCTCTCTCTCTCTCTCTCTCTCTCTCTCTCTCTCTCTCTCTCTCTCTCTCTCTCTCTCTCTCTCTCTCTCTCTCTCTCTCTCTCTCTCTCTCTCTCTCTCTCTCTCTCTCTCTCTCTCTCTCCTCCTCCCTCCCTCCCTCCCCCCTCCTCCCTCCCTCACACACACAGGTGCAGGCTCTATTACCGAATCCTTATCGCTAAAGAAGCCATTGATAGTTGTCATCAATGAAGCTTTAATGGACAACCATCAAACAGAACTAGCGAGAAAAATGGCTGAAGAGGGCTACTGCCTTTGTACTACTCACATGTACGTAGGTAGATGACGTACAAGATGTGTCCCTATTAGAGAGGTGTCCTCATTTCAGAGGGTGGTATGTACAGGCTTCAATGGAGTTGGGACCCGAAGATGTGTCCCTATTAGAGAGGTGTCCTCATTTCAGAGGGTGGTATGTACAGCTTCAATGGAGTTGGGACCCGAAGATGTGTCCCTATTAGAGAGGTGTCCTCATTTCAGAGGGTGGTATGTACAGGCTTCAATGGAGTTGGGACCCGAAGATGTGTCCCTATTAGAGAGGTGTCCTCATTTCAGAGGGAGGTATGTACAGGCTTCAATGGAGTTGGGACCCGAAGATGTGTCCCTATTAGAGAGGTGTCCTCATTTCAGAGGGTGGTATGTACAGGCTTCAATAGAGTTGGGACCTGAAGATGTGTCCCTATTAGAGAGGTGTCCTCATTTCAGACGGTGGTATGTACAGGCTTCAATGGAGTTGGGACCTGAAGATGTGTCCCTATTAGAGAGGTGTCCTCATTTCAGAGGGTGGTATGTACAGGCTTCAATGGAGTTGGGACCTGAAGATGTGTCCCTATTAGAGAGGTGTCCTCATTTCAGAGGGTGGTACATGTATGTACAGGCTTCATCGGAGTTGGGACCTGAAGATGTGTCCTTATTAGAGAGGTGTCCTCATTTCAGAGGGTGGTATGTACAGGCTTCAATGGAGTTGGGACCTGAAGATGTGTCCCTATTAGAGAGGTGTCCTCATTTCAGAGGGTGGTATGTACAGGCTTCAATGGAGTTGGGACCTGAAGATGTGTCCCTATTAGAGAGGTGTCCTCATTTCAGAGGGTAGTATGTACCGACTACAATGGAGTTGGGACCTGAAGATGTGTCCCTATTATCCTCATTTGGAGTTTTAACATATGCCAATCAATGAAGTCCACTCACAGAGAGAATACATATTTACATATTGCAGAAAAGATAAGGAATGTAAATCTTGTGATTGCCATGACACCAGACAAAATCCATTGGTGGTATGTGCACTCTGCAAGAATAGAATTTAGTCTGGCATTAAAATAGAATACGTCACGTACATTCATTTTTGTATACATACATACGGTGGAATCCCTCTAATCCAGACACAGTTGGACAATGAAACTGTCCCCATTTGAGCAATAGAGTGTACGCAGCCAGCCAGAAATGCTTCGATTTTAGTCTCGAGATGAACTCTAAACAGGAAATGGCAACTTGAATGCCCCAGTGTCTGTGACCTAACAGGCTTCTTGTGTTACCCAACAAGAAAACACGACAACACTGATGAATAGATAATGTTGGTGGTGCCGAAACTCTACACATCAACATCCTTCATCTACAAAGAAACACGTCTATAGGAGAGTTCTGATAAACTATTGTTGAGTTATTCAACCGTTTGGCACTTTATCCCACATTCTAAAATAATCCCCCCGATATATCTACACTACGTATGCCATATTTACACAACATATGTTTGTTTGTTTATTTACATCATGTTTTGTTTACATATATGTACATGTTTATTTGTAGTCAGCTATTTTTTGTAGAGACACTTTTATTCTGTAGGTATGATGTCTGAAGGAATGTGTGTAGGTTGTGGATTTTCCCTGAACATAATCAGTGATTAGCCTAATGTACTTAATGTTTAGACAAACTATTGTACATGTCAACACTGTACATACCACCCTCTGAAATGAGGACACCTCTCTAATAGGGGCACATCTTCGGGGCCCCAACTCCATTGAAGCCCGTACATACCACCCTCTCCCTAATAGGGGCACATCTTCGGGTCCCAACTCCATTGAAGCCTGTACACACCACCCTCTGAAATGAGGACACCTCTCTAATAGGGACACATCTTCAGGTCCCAACTCCATTGAAGCCTGTACATACCACCCTCTGAAATGAGGACACCTCTCTAATAGGGACACATCTTCAGGTCCCAACTCCATTGAAGCCTATACATACCACCCTCTGAAATGAGGACACCTCTCTAATAGGGACACATCTTCAGGTCCCAACTCCATTGAAGCCTGTACATACCACCCTCTGAAATGAGGACACCTCTCTAATAGGGGCACATCTTCGGGTCCCAACTCCATTGAAGCCTGTACATACCACCCTCTGAAATGAGGACACCTCTCTAATAGGGACACATCTTCGGGTCCCAACTCCATTGAAGTCTGTACATACCACCCTCTGAAATGAGGACACCTCTCTAATAGGGACACATCTTCGGGTCCCAACTCCATTGAAGTCTGTACATACCACCCTCTGAAATGAGGACACCTCTCTAATAGGGACACATCTTCAGGTCCCAACTCCATTGAAGTCTGTACATACCACCCTCTGAAATGAGGACACCTCTCTAATAGGGACACATCTTCAGGTACTCCATTGAAGCCTGTACATACCACCCTCTGAAATGAGGACACCTCTCTAATAGGGACACATCTTCAGGTCTCAACTCCATTGAAGCCTGTACATACCACACTCTGATATGAGCACGTCTCTCTAACAGAATTCAAATCTTACGCCTGACTCAAACCCAATGGTGCCAAACGTATGTATGTAAACTCAACTAAATTTTCAAAGTTACACCCTCAATCATTCCTAATGGGGTGTAAAATGGTATGCAATAATAATTTGATTCTCCACCACCCCACAGGGAGCTGAGCAGAACTTTAGAAAAATTGAAGTGTTCCTCTCTCATGCCATATCCAGTTGGAAAACCAGAAATATTTGGAGCTTTTTTGGATAATTTTATGGGCTTCAAAAAATTGGAATGATCTTGTAATTAATTGTCTGTTATTGTTTAATATACCTTTATCAAAAATTGTTTAATGTATGTATATTATACCTTTTATCAAAAATCACTTAATATATACTTTTAAAAATTGTTTTAATCAAAAATGTTCGTTAATTGGTAATAGAATGTATGTTATCTTTAATGAATTACCGTAGACAAACCTTAATTGGCATACAGCTAAAACAATGGAGCACTGGTTATTATTAGTTATTAGTGATATAATTTATTTGATCATGACTCATTTGTATGTTGGTTTTTACATGGTTGTTCGTACTGTACGTGGAACACAGCATGAGCCCCCAATCCTAGTGCTGTATTACACGAACAGTATGAAAACAAACGTGTAATTACTACTTTGCATCTTACATTGGCCTTGTTTCATGTGTAAGAAACGCTAAAACTATCACCGTTATCATGTGACGTGCTATATAGCGTGCGCCTCCACATAAACTGTGCTGTATGACGGAAAAGCACGTACTGGCGGTGACTTTGGTCCTCCAACACAAAGTACCCATTCTCTGAAATGATGACACATCTCTAATAGGGACACATCTTCAGGTCCCAACTCTATTGAAGACTGTACATACCACCCTCTGAAATGAGGACACCTCTCTAATAGGGACTCATCTTCAGGTCCCAACTCCATTGAAACCTGTACATACCACCCTCTGAAATGAGGACACCTCTCTAATAGGGACACATCTTCAGGTTCCAACTCCATTGAAGCCTGTACATACCACCCTCTGAAATGAGGACACCTCTCTAATAGGGACACATCTTCAGGTCCCAACTCCATTGAAGCCTGTACATACCACCCTCTGAAATGAGGACACCTCTCTAGTAGGGACACATCTTCAGGTCCCAACTCCATTGAAGCCTGTACATACCACCCTCTGAAATGAGGACACCTCTCTAATAGGGACACATCTTCAGGTCCCAACTCCATTGAAGCCTGTAAACTATGTTATATATGCAATATATAAGCCTGCCGTTACCATAGCAACATAGTATATTATACCATTGAAGCCTAAATTGTACGAACACCTTCCCAAAACAGTCACTAATTAATAATCTTCTGCAAACATGGGTAGTTGTTCTTGTGAAGGTGACAGGAACCACAATCATTAGCATAGGCCTTATGGAGAACAAGGAAATAATGGACCAGTGAATCGGCTGTGGCTATGTGGGACCACATACACTCCCCACGTGCTGTTCCTGGTGTACAAATCCTGCTAGGCCTCTGCTTGGTCTGGTCCCATTCCATCCTGGTATAGCCCCTCTATTCCATCCTGATCGACCCAAATCCCGTTTCATAACTGTTCGTTTAAGAGGGTGGTGTGTATGTATAATGACACTTTAGTGGAGTTGGAATCTGGAGATGTGTCATGTTCAATGGAGTTGCGCGGGACCTGAAGATGTGTCTCTATTAGAAAGGTGTTCTCATTTCAGAGGGTGGTACAGCCTTCAATGGAGTTGGGACCTGAAGATGTGTCCCTATTAGAGAGGTGTCCTCATTTCAGAGGGTGGTATGAACAGGCTTCAATGGAGTTGGGACCTGAAGATGTGTCCCTATTACAGAGGTGTCCTCATTTCAGAGGGTGGTATGTACAGGCTTCAATAGAGTTGGGACCTGAAGATGTGTCCCTATTAGAGAGGTGTCCTCATTTCAGAGGGTGGTATGTACAGGCTTCAATGGAGTTGGGACCTGAAGATGTGTCCCTATTAGAGGTGTCCTCATTTCAGAGGGTGGTATGTACAGGCTTCAATGGAGTTGGGACCTGAAGATGTGTCCCTATTAGAGAGGTGTCCTCATTTCAGAGGGTGGTAGTTACAAGGCTTCAATGGAGTTGGGACCTGAAGATGTGTCCCTATTAGAGGTGTCCTCATTTCAGAGGGTGGTATGTACAGGCTTCAATGGAGTTGGGACCTGAAGATGTGTCCCTATTAGAGAGGTGTCCTCATTTCAGAGGGTGGTATGTACAGGCTTCAATGGAGTTGGGACCTGAAGATGTATCCCTATTAGAGAGGTGTCCTCATTTCAGAGGGTGGTATGTACAGGCTTCAATGGAGTTGGGACCTGAAGATGTGTCCCTATTAGAGAGGTGTCCTCATTTCAGAGGGTGGTATGTACAGGCTTCAATGGAGTTGGGACCTGAAGATGTGTCCCTATTAGAGAGGTGTCCTCATTTCAGAGGGTGGTATGTACAGGCTTCAATGGAGTTGGGACCTGAAGATGTGTCCCTATTAGAGGTGTCCTCATTTCAGAGGGTGGTATGTACAGGCTTCAATGGAGTTGGGACCTGAAGATGTGTCCCTATTGGAGAGGTGTCCTCATTTCAGAGGGTGGTATGTACAGGCTTCAATGGAGTTGGGACCTGAAGATGTGTCCCTATTAGAGAGGTGTCCTCATTTCAGAGGGTGGTACATGTATGTACAGGCTTCAATGGAGTTGGGACCTGAAGATGTGTCCCTATTAGAGAGGTGTCCTCATTTCAGAGGGTGGTATGTACAGGCTTCAATGGAGTTGGGACCTGAAGATGTGTCCCTATTAGAGAGGTGTCCTCATTTCAGAGGGTGGTATGTACAAGACTTCAATGGAGTTGGGACCTGAAGACGTGCCATGTACTGTTAGCTGCTATTATCCTCTCAATGTAGCACATAGATACGTCATCTTACCAAAAATTCATTTTCAAATCTCGTTTAATAAATCACAGCTGCACAATGACATACATATTATGTCTACATGCATTACACACACTTTAATACATCACATCACACTGATGACCTAATAAGTATTTGATGGATTAAGTGAGCAAGCTGATCTCCTAATGGCTTGGCGTTATGATGATAGGAAGGAATCGTACATCTACATTATAACATCAGCAAACAAGCTTAGTTGGACCGCTCTTATGTAACTGCTGCCAAATATTTTACAAGGTTATGCGACAATTGGTCGGGTTGTACTGGTGCTCTTCTTTGTTGATCATGTAGTAGAATTGCTCTGGAATTTGTGTGTATGTGTGGTCTGTAATGTGTGGTATACTAGGAAGGTTGCTGTGTTTCAGAGTGTACACTTCATGTTAGTGAGTGGTATGTATGTGCTTCAATGGTGGCCTTGGTTCCAGGCCTTCCCCACCAGTGTTTACTACATGCACGGGTGGAGAACATCGAAAGTTCCCTCATGCATAATTAGTGTGTGATGTAAACGCTCGCAGGGAAGGCCTGGAACAGAGGCTAATTCAATGGAGTTGGGATCTGAAGATGTGTCCCTATTAGAGAGGTGTCCTCATTTCAGAGGGTGGTATGTACAGGCTTCAATGGAGTTGGGACCTGAAGATGTGTCCCTATTAGAGAGGTGTCCTCATTTCAGAGGGTGGTATGTACAGGCTTCAATGGAGTTGGGACCTGAAGATGTGTCCCTATTAGAGAGGTGTCCTCATTTCAGAGGGTGGTATGTATAGGCTTCAATGGAGTTGGGACCTGAAGATGTGTCCCTATTAGAGAGGTGTCCTCATTTCAGAGGGTGGTATGTATAGGCTTCAATGGAGCTGGGACCTGAAGATGTGCCCCTATTAGAGAGGTGACCTCATTTCAGAGGGTGGGACTTCAATAGACTCTAACAACAAACATACTGTCACACGCAATACCTGCCTCTAGGCAGAGTGAGAATCTGAACAATGTACAATCGACATTCAAGAAGAAGGCTTCATTCAACAATAGACTGGTGACAACGAAAAGGGCCCTCGTCCAGAACACACACGAACACATACGGCTGCTTCTATGTAGTCTGTACCTCTCTCATATACATTGTTAGATGATATGTGCAATATGAGTGGGATATGTATGAAGGGATGTATACATTCTCTGACAGTAACACAATACCTTAAACAGTGGCTTCACTGAATAGAATTACTGTGTATACTAACGTAGTGTGTGAGGTTGTTGGTGGGTTATGGACTGTAGCAATGGACTGCAGCTGGGTTTTGAGATTGCACACAGTTGCTATGGAGTAGGTTTGCCATAGCAATGGACTGGGTTTCAACAATAGGGTTTTGACATACCTAGCACAAGGTTGCTATGGACTGGGTTTTGACACTACACAAGGTTGCTATGGACTGGGTTTTGACACTACACAAGGTTGCTATGGACTGGGTTTTGATACTACACAAGGTTGCTATGGACTGCTACTGATGGTTTCCAACACTACAAATTGTCGTACATAGCTACCTAAAAAGTGAAAGATCTCGGATCATTGCGATTATAGCCTTAGTTTTCAGCAGGAGAGCCACATACATGTACATGTGTATACATTAGCAACATTGTACATACATTTTTTCTTTGAAAAATAACTCCCTTGGGCGAGTTGTGTTGTTGCTTTGTCTTTCTGTTGTGTTGTGTTGCCTTGCCTTTCTTTCTAAGCATCTCATGGATGATTAAGTCATGTATAAACCAGTCTTTTACACACTCTAGCTGAGTAGGTACATCCTCTTGCATGCATGAAATCATGTGACAAATCTGTCAAGATCACATGACAGCACTATCTATATGTCAGGGAATATATATCATAGTACAAATTGAAAGTGAAAGAGTATACATGAAGGTGGTAAACACAATTGTGACCATGCATGCATAAACCAACCTTATGCCACATTTTATCATTTTTGAGATAAGCAGAGCATTGAATAACAATTTTCAAGCTGATTGTAGTGATCTTTTGATTGGACTTTCTATTCCAAAGTTATGAAGTTTTCTGTTTTGTATTTGTATGGGGTGTAATGGGAAAGTGTGAACTATTTTCGTTCATGCTGAAAATTATACTCTTGCGGCATAAGGTTGGTTTATGCTTGCATGATCACAATTGGTTATCATATAATTCAGCCTGACACCACAAACATGTGAAGGTGATACACAATTTGTTATCATGTAATTCAGCCTGACACCACAAATATGATATTTTAATAAACTCTTTTTTCAATGTACATGTGATACAGACTGTATTGTCAATGGTGGACTAACAAGCTAAGCTATTTGTTAAGTGGATAGGATTGTGTAAGTTCTTCAAAGTTCAAATGGGAGCAGGTTAGAACCTTTTAATGTTAGGTTGACGACCTCCATGCGATGGACGACTAAATCGGCGATTGTAACGTTCGTCTTCCGGGGGTAACTTGTTCATAGGTTTCCCCATAGGACCCACACCCCCCATGAGCGGTCGGCCAACGCCCCCCATCGACGACATCTGCCCCCCAACAGATTGTCCACGGTTCAACGAAACGAAATCCCCCAGCGACGTCATGTGACCTCCCGGACTGATCTGTTGGCCGATTGGGGATGACCCTGGCATCCGCATAGCTTGACTTGCGGCAGATGTGGGGCTTTGGTGGACGGACTTCTGGATGTTAGCAAGAGCTGCCGAGATTATCTCTTGATTCTGACGTGAAAGACCACCTTTTTGGACTACGGTGACCCCTCCGCCAATTCCTGAGGTTTTCGGATAATTTGGAGAATTTGGACCTCCTTTCCCCATCCCGGACATAGGGTAGCTCACACTTTCGAGATGTCGGTCGCGTCCGAGTGCTCCGCTACCAAATCCCCCACTCCCCGGTCGATATCCAACACCTCCTCCTCCCCCTCCCCCGGTGTCCCCCACACTACGTCGACCATAGCCCTCTGGACTGGTCACACCTGTTTTCCCGCCTTGCATCATACCAGTTATTGACTGGATGCCCGACGCCAACTGTCCAACTGCTGCAGCAGCTTGCTTTTGAGGATCGAGTCGACTAAACACGCTCGATGACATGTCGTACACATCCATGTTCCCAGATCCCATACCAGCAGCACCACTACCACTACGAACATCGTTACCATGGACACCACTGCTGCCACGGATATCGTGAACTGCCTGTCGTTTGGACACATCAAAACTCGGGGAGTCTTGGTAGGAACTTCTCTTCCCCAGTCTCTGCTGCTGCTGCTGCATCACCCGGTCCCTCTGTTCTCTATCTCTCTGTTCTCGATCCCTTTGTTCCCATTTGAGCTCGTCTTGCTTGCGTTTCTGTTCCCGTTCGCGTTCTAATTTAGCGGCCCTCTCGAGTTTAACACGTTCTTCTTCCACTCGCTCCCTCTCCCTGCGTTCCCGCTCTTTCTCCTCACGAAGTCGACGCTCCCGTTCAACTTCTAGTTTCCTCTCTCTTTCCCTGGCTTCTCTTTCTCGTACCTCTCTCTCTCGTGCTTCTCGTTCCCGAGCCTCTCGTTCCCTGGCCTCCCTTTCACGTGCTTGTCTCTCTGCTTCTTCTCTGCAAAGATACACAAATAACAAGTCATAAAATCCTCATTGAATAAACCAGACAGACACATTGGGCTCCAATTAACAGCAGTTTCGCATACTTTCATTGCACAGACTATTACCACCATAGCCGTAATACAGCTGTGTAGTTTCTATATACACCGACACACCGACACACCGACACACCGACACACACACACACACACACACACCAAATACCACGACTGGGAGGAACACTCTACAAACAATGAAGGAATTGCCAGCTGTAATAGCTACACACACATAAACACACATCAAAGTCACAACTTTGAATTAATTAGACTGCTGGTCAATTAAAACCACCCCACAGAGTCCATGCGTATTCCAAAGAGGTCACTCTGCCCTCGGGCACTTTTCATGAACATCAATCTCTAGTTAGTGCTAGGCCATTATCAACATTCTAGCCAGAGAAGCTATAAGATGAAAGGTGCCGATGTGCGTGTACAACCTCAGGTCATTAATGTAACTTCTCGTGCAATAAAGGCTACACTGTACTATACATGTAGTACCTCAGTCTACGTTGCTGTTCTTCGTACAGCTGCTTCTCCTTTTGAATTCTCTGATGCTCCTGAAGCAGCCGCTGCTCCTTCTCGTGGAGTTCTCTTTCACGTTGGACTTGTGCCTGAGGTAGGACAGAAAAAAGCTAGGATGTTTCTTTAGGAGGTGTGTGTGTGGGGGGGGGGGAGCATTTGACCGCCTTGGATCCTAAGTGCCCCGCTCCCTTGGAATTTGAAAACATACATTGCCGCACACACACACGCTGCCCCCCTCACATTCCCAAAACTCTCCCCCCCCCCCCCCCCCCAGAATGTCTGGAAAGCACTATAGTACCTACACAGTACTTCTGCTGAAACTGCTAATGACAGACCACCTCTAATATGGACACCCTTAGGGCAGAAAAAGTGTCCTGATTAGTGAGGCGTCCTGATTTCAGGGGTTGCTCTGGCAGAGAGATTGGTACACACACATCAAAAACCTTAAAGGCTTTACACGAGAAATGGTGGTGACCCATGGTAAGTAACCACACCTGTACTTCTCTCTCCCTCATCTCCCTCTCCCTAGCAACTTTCATCTCTCTCTCCTGCAGTTCACGAATGTGCTGCTCTCGAAGTCTGCGTTCTCTCTCACTACATGAATGAAAAAAAGCAGCAGTGCATATTACAGTGGAACCTCTCTAATCCAGACACCCTTGGGACAGAAGTGTCCTGATTAGTGGTGTCCTGATTTCAGGGCTTGAAAAAGAATTGAGCATAGCCCCCCCCCCCCCCCCAAAACGCACAGAACACCTTTTGCTGCCCAAATGTCATGTTTACACGCCTTTCAACCCCTGAAATCAGGACACCTCACTTATTAAAACAGTTGGTTCATCCAAATGGTGTATTCTCGATAAAGTCTGTTCAGATTAAACTGTCATTTACCGAAGATCTTTCTCTCTCTGTTCTCTTTCACGTAGTTCTTTCTCAAGTTGTTCCCGACGCTGCCTTTCTCGATATTCCCTCTCGCGCATGACTCTCTCCCTCTCTTTGAAGAGCCGCTCCTGCTCAGCTAGTTGTCTCTCACGGATCTCCCTCTCCCTACATGGACATTCAGAGAGGGGTATGTACAGGCTTTAATGGAGTTGGGACCTGAAGATGTGTCCCTATTAGAGAGGTGTCCTCATTTCAGAGGGTGGTATATATGTACAGGCTTCAATGGAGTTGGGACCTGAAGATGTGTCCCTATTAGAGAGGTGTCCTCATTTCAGAGGGTGGTATGTACAGAGTTGGGACCAATCTCTCACCTTGCTTCTCTCTCTCGCACCTCCTGCATCCTTCGCGCCATCTCCTGCTCACGCCGTGTGTGCTCCATTTCCATCTGTCGCCGGGCAGCCATCTCTTGGTAACGATCAGCAAACCTCCGATCATCCACCATCACCTGTGGCAGACAATTACTGTTGTTACCTTGCAATACATGACAGCATTTTCAGGACGAACAGACACACACACAGAGAGAGACACACACACACACACACACACACACAGACCCAACTACCGTAACCCTCGCTGGACATGCACATCGAGGGTTAAAAACCCTTTTCCACCTCCTATATCTTGTTCAGGTTTTTGATAAGCAAAATTTCCAACTGTGTATCTGCCTTGTGATTTCCTTCCATGCAACGACGAATAGGAACTATAGAGGCCTGTGTGGCTACTACAGTAGAACCTCGGTTATCCAAACCACGATTATCCGAACTCTCGATTATCCAAACAGGCGCTGACAAGTAAATTCGCTTAATTAGAACAAGTTATACGCAATACTACAGCTTGCACACCGTAGGCAACTGCACGCGTTGTTGGAAAATGCCGTCTGTCGCTGCTTAGGGAGTCCATATATCCTTGTAAACATGATGGCCTCGTACCACACTGTCCACAGTAATGGTCGAAACTGCCATCCTACATGTTATAACCATGCAAATGCAAAAAGGCGCGTAGATTCACTTATCTGAACAAATTCAGTTATCCGAACACTGGAAATTTCATTGAGCCCAGAGGTGTTTGGATAACTGAGGTTCTACTGCATTAACAATGAGAAGTCATTTCTTCACCTGCCGAGAGCTGTCTCGATAGTAGGGGTCGGCACCAAGACGACGCTCCATGAGGTCTCTGCGTTGCTCCTCACGACGGATGATGTCGTGACGGGCATCTCTGGAGTGGACCTGGCCACGTGGGGAGGGACCTCCGTAACCACCGCGGGGAGGGGGGGACCTAGGGGGAGGGGAACAGGAACACACATTGAGAGCCTGCTTCTTGTAGTTCCTGAGGACACCTCTCTAATAGGGACACATCTTCAATGGAGTTGGGATCTGAAGACCCTTATCCGGAACTGTACATACCACCCTCTGAAATGAGGACACCTCTCTAATAGGGACACATCTTCAGGTCCCAACTCCATTGAAGCCTGTACATACCACCCTCTGCAATGAGGACACCTCTCTAATAGGGACACATCTTCGGGTCAAAACTACACTTTAACCCTTCTCTCACCTTCCTCCTCTAGCTCTACCTCCTCGTGGGCTTCGTTTCGGAGGACTGCGACTCCTTCGTGAGTGTGACGAACGATCATCTCCATGGTACCTGCATGAAGAACAGAGAGCAGCTGGAAATGACACCTCTCTAACAGAACAGAGCACATACACTCTCACACCTCATGTTTGGGCACTTTTCACCTCCTGAAATCAGGACATTTTGCTAAATAAGGACACTTTCTTCTGTCCCAAATACCACGATCTGTGTAATTTTCACCCCCTGAAATCAGGACACTTCACTAATCAGGACACCTCACAAATCAGGACAATTCCTTCTGTCCCAAGGGTGTCCAGATTAGAGAGGTACATTGTACTACTGTGTGTGTATACACATCAGGGATTTTTTCCAGAAAAAAAAATCAGGAGGGGGGGGGGAGGGGAAGCAGAATTTCCTAAAATTATTGAGACCCCCCTTACCCCCCGCCCCCCTCAGCACATGTACCTGGAAGATCCAGACGATCGTCTTCGTTCATCTTTCCGGTCCCCACCCTTCCCACTTCCCTTACTGTCTCCACTAGTAGAAGACTTGGTGATGGACTGACCAACTTTGTCTGGGAATGGGAGAACGAATACATGAGAATATGGGAATGGGAGAACAAATACATGAGAATATGAAAAAATATGTAGACTTTCTCATCTGAACACTCAAGCTCTTGGGGTAGAAGAAGGTGTCCTGTTTATCAGTGTCCTCATTTCAGTGTGTCCTGATCAGAGGGTTCCTAACTCTCACGGAGTACGGTAGTATGAAATCCATTGATTTGATTGGTTGATGTGATGAACAATAGTTTCCTCCATGAGGAACAGGAACACACTCTAATAGTGTTCACCTTCTTAGTTTCTCCCCTTTGGGCACGTTTTCACGTGCGTTAATGTTAAATTCACGTTCAAAGTAGCGTCGCGTCTTGTACGGTTGCTATGCACACCGCGCGGGCCGCCGTACTCTAAAACAGTTATACGCCTCGCCCAGGAAACCACGCAATTTAGAAAGCCTCAGGCCCTGTAGTAGCAGTCCTCGCTATGCTTGGAACGCCACAGCCCAGGGCTTTAGGCTTTCTAAATCGCCTAGTTTCCTGGGCTTGTAGTCTAACTGTTATATACTCCAAAAGACAGGTATACTGATTAGTGCTGATTTTAGAAATCAAAATTAATACGATACAAGGCAACATTGAGGGATTCTCACTTCAATGATCCAGATTCAACTCTATACTACCAAAGAACATTAGTCACATGATTACCCCACCCCCTCCAAATCAACACTACTACCACATCAGGGGTTCTTTTTGGAGGGGGGCCCCCTTAATAAGTTTTGCCCCCCTAAGTCACAGAGGATTTCTGTTAAGTGAGGTCCCACCCCCATCAAGTTGTCTGAAAAAAATGCACATACACCCAACTTACCTTTATCGCGATGACTGTCCTGGTTATCCTTTCCTTCACTGTCTTTGCTGCGAGACGAACCTGGCAATGGTCCACTGCGATGGGTGGAGGACTTGGTTTCGTCCGACGACGGTTGGGAGAGTGGTGGAGGATTTTTAGCCTGGAGGGGGGGGGGGGAGGCGGTGACAACCATGTATAGTATTTCACTGGAGTAGTTGCCTCTCTATATACGAAAGTGACAGCAATTGGGAGCAATAGAAATACGCAAGGCTATGCTAGCCTCGGTTCCAGGCCTTCCTTGCGAGCGTTTCATTACGCGCTGATTAAACATTGAAAAGTCGGGGAAGACCTGGGTGCAAACGTCATGTGAGGTAGACGTTAGGTAGACGCCTGGCGGTACCGCACTTTGCGTGTGTGTGTACTAAGGAGCAAGTGATGGTCTTCAACGGACGATTCATTTATTCCCGACTCTTGAGCAAACACCACACGCCAGAGTTGCTACACTAGGTCGTCTGTAGTACCCGGACACGCAAAGTGCGACACCGCCAGGCGTCTACCTAACGTCTACCTCATGTGACGTTTGCACCCAGGCCTTCCCCAACTTTTTACTCCCACACACAATCAGTGCGGGGAAGGCCTGGAATCAAGGCTAGGGCTATGTATTTTCCATACATTATTTGCCAAATAGAATGGGCTATCACTATTTGTACACGTTTCACAACTCACCAGTTCAACGTGAATGGTACTGCCCTTTAGTTCACTCCCGTTCAGCTCAGCAATACACTTCTGGGCCTGTTCCGGTGTTGACAGGGTCACATACCCAAATCGAGCTTTGGAATGGGCCTTGGCAACAACTTTAGCTGACAGCACCTATACATTGAGAGTATGTATTGAGTTGGGACCTGAAGGTGTGTCCCTATTAGAGAGGTGTCCTCATTTCAGAGGGTGGTATGTACAGGCTTCAATGGAGTTGGGACCTGAAGATGTGTCCCTATTAGAGAGGTGTCCTCATTTCAGAGGGTGGTATGTACAGGCTTCAATGGAGTTGGGACCTGAAGATGTGTCCCTATTAGAGGTGTCCTCATTTCAGAGGGTGGTATGTACAGGCTTCAATGGAGTTGGGACCTGAAGATATGTCCCTATTAGAGAGGTGTCCTCATTTCAGAGGGGACTTGACTCCTCTCTGAAAACCCAACCACACTCTAATTACAGCCCACCTGTCCAAACGAGGAGAAAAGGGTCTGGAGATCAAGTGCTCTCACCGAGGACACCAGTCCAGCCACCCACAAATGACAACCAGATAATCTACACACAAAGTACCACACACAGACAAGAACCTGAAGCTGCATTCATACACACAAGTCCAACTCACATACACAAATTCTGGTTAAGTATACATGTACATAAGAGTTCACTTGCGTTCTATCAGGATTGGTTGTGTAGGATTTTAGAAATACTCTCTCTCCGATGATGGCTTCTATCATGGTGTTCCTTGGCCTACAGAGGATGTTGCCGTGGTGATAAGTTACGTAGCGAGGGAGAGAGATGAATTCCAAAGAGGGTGTGCCACAGGTTGAAGAGGGAATTGATGAGGTTTTTTACTAAACCTCACATTGCTCTTGACAAGCTTAGAACATTATGGAGCAGTTATGTACATGTATACGTAGTTGATTGGAAGAGTGATCTTACTGGCATAATACATTACATTTGTAGTGAAAATGGATGTACGATTACATGGACTACTATGGCTCAGAGGATTTTTGCAGGACAAGCTGTCGAATTGTCCTAAACGTATCAGGACATTGTTACTGTCCTAAAACAAGGAAGAACTCTTCACGTCCTACCGAAGCAGCTGTTGAAGGCACTAAACTCTTTGCTCTGTCCAACGCTACTCTGCCATGTATGCCTGTGTACAGGAGTGCGTGATACGCACATAGGCTTGATCCAGTTGAGGTGATCACATGATTGACTGTACATTCAGCATTATTATTACCCTCGGCATGCATGCACAGCAAGGATACTATGTCCGTCTGTCTGTCCCAACTCACTTGTAGTAAGTGTATTCTTTCTACAAACGACACAACTTACCTAACACACAATGAAGGCATGAAATTGTGGGATTTTCCCTGAAACTGCTCCGTTGCAGAGCCAGAGTCCTTCCAGCTACTACGCGAGTCTGTAAATTATCCAATAAGCACATGCACATTCTGTGACACATGAGCAGAGGGTTCATTGCAAACGCGACTCTTCCAGTGTGCTCAGTATTACGCCATGTGGTGTGAACTGTGAGTCAATCAGCATATGTCCAGTTCTAGTAGGTTGCACATAGCAAGTTAGGCAGCTTTTTACATCACCAGATCTTTATGTACACAACAATAACTTTTCTCAACTCTCAGGATTGATGTTGACAAATCATCAAAGACTAAGAGAATCATTCCAGGTACGAGGCCTAGTTTATGAGAGCATAGAAGTAGGAACAAGAGGGGCGGTCAGGGGGCCACAATACTTTAGGAGGGGCCCTGGCCCACCCAATAATTACCCAGCTATTTCAGTCAAGACAGAGTTACTAGTCAATAGACAAATCGGTCAGGTTTGGCCCCCCTAATATTTTTTATCTCCCTACTCCACTGGAGTGGAGACTCACTATGTAGGGATGATACCATCACACTTATTCAAAAGGGCTTCAAATTCCCACACGTGTAAGGTATACTGTTACTGTGTTCTGTACAAGGTGCACACATATACTGTTGTACAATGTACATACAAAAGTACACTGTAACTTGGAGTAATAATTTTTGTTAGAACGCAAGTGAACTCAACCCTAGGGCAACGTTAAGAGCAATATGCATGGATACATGGCACTGTTTCCACGGTGACGTTGAGACTTGAAATGAAGACTCTCGTTGACAGGACTCGTTGAATCACACATTGGACATCAAACGGTCGAAATCTCACAAATCCGTCAGATCCATGCAAGTAGAACGAATCTTGATGTTGCTCATTCCCAAAACTTACCCTATCATTCTTCCACTGGCTATTATAACATCATTTATCCATCCATCCATCATCCATTCTGGTGCATATGCATATACACAGCTCTACACAGATTTCCCTACAAATCTACATTTACCTAACACTTGAATTCAGACAATCTTCATGTTGAATACAACACCAAGGGCACTTATTGGTTGTCATAGAGACGGTTTTTGGTTACCATGGTAACAGAATTTCTAGTAGCCGCATGGTGTGCTCCAATTGAAATGAGAATTTGGCCTCTACACATCACATACACAGACCGAACAAAATGCTCACAACATGTGTACCGGTCACTGGAGATGTGTAGAGGCTGATGCAACTGGTTGCTCCTAACAGTGGTAGGTGAGTGTGCTCCAATTGGAACTAAAACACTCAAACACGAGTGTGCTTCAATTAGAATAAGTAACCCAGAGCTGTGGAAAGAAAAGGAGGGGCAAAAACAAACCTGGTACTATCACCAGCTGTCATCTTGCCCCCGCCACTGCTAGACTTTCCATCTAGTTTCTTCTCTGATTCATTCGAGGCTCCAGTGGAAGGATCTTCCAGACTGCCACCCTGATCCTTGTAGTGAACCTCCACCATGAATCCTTCTTCTTCTTCGCGTTTCTCCATCGTTGTCTCCGCACTACCGTATTCTATCCCTAGCCCAACTGCAGCATCCTCTTCCACAACCTGAGAATCTCCTTCCTGTTCGTTCTCCGGTTTCGTTTCAATTTCATTGTCAGGGTCTCCCTCATAGAGCAGCTCCTCCGATCCAGGCTGATAGCTAGAGTCAAAGTTACTATCTAGTCGGTCAACTCGGCGTTCTCTGCTATCTCCGTCTTCTTTCTTCTCATCCTCATCGCCTTTTTCAACTACTTCTTCCAAATCTTCTTTATCTTCTTCATTGGTGTCCTGCGGTTGCTCTTGCTCATCCGTGACATCATGGTGTTCAGTGTCACCATCCCGATCCGCTGGTACCGAGGTACGACCAGAAAGGTCAAATTCATGTTCAGAGTCCAAAGGTGAACCGATATCCATCGGTTGTTGGTGAGAAGATGTTTGCCTTTCTCCCTCTCCCTCTCCCTCTCTGTCACTCTCCACATTCATGTCGATCATTCCATTGGTTTCCATGGTAACAGTCTCGACATCCTCGGCCACCGTTTCCTCACAGGAAACCTGTTTTTCTGGTTCTTGGCTGTCTTTAGTTTCCAATTGAGTGGAAACTAAAAGACAACAATTAGTGTTTTCAAAAGTTACGACAACCGAGAAAGTTAAGAATTTTTTACGAGGGAAATTAAGTGTTGTTGCATTCATTGAACAGGTAATATAGGATTGGGTGGGAAGGGGAAGAAAATAACAGATTAGTTCACAACAAATTACACGTACATTACATCATTATATACTGCTATAAATAACACGTACATTACATCATTATATACTGCTATAAATAACACGTAATACAAAACCATGCTTTAAATGTACATTTGTGTCAAAAACCTTTAAACCATTCACTTTACGCATCAAATACCAGTAGTAAAATGAGTAGAGACCACCTTCCAGCTGCCAGTGTGCACGAAAAAGACGGGCAACCATTAGGCTGTGACGCACACGAGCCACACCTCGGGACCGGAACCAAAGGACTATACACAGAGCCACACTAGAGGATACGCAACAAGACTTGTTGAAACAGGATAGCACACTTAAAATCTTCTTTATCTTCTGAATCTTTCAAAAACCATATTTAATGCCCACCTTTTCACTGGCAAAGATTGGCTTAGGGGGGAAACCTTGATATGGGCGAAACCATTACCGTCTAGCTACTTGTGTACGCTTTGTCATCACACACCTTACCTTGTTGGCGAGCCGAGCAAGCCCTCCTAGTGATGGAACGGCCGATTTTTCTACATATTTATATAATATTATATGTGACGGGCACTGTACATACTGTAATGTTGTATGTGCTTCTAATTTTGTGTGAGCACTCCCCCAATCACCAACAATGCGTAGGATTCCACTAGTAACATATTCCAGTTGACCACATCAGTTTGGGGCACAGTGTAAGAATTCACCTCTTTGGAATGTATGTTAGAGGCATTGTGTCGAAGTAATTGCTACTAAATTTAGTAACATGCACCACTGAAAGGCGTGGTCAATCAGGTCAGAGTTCACAGAAGACTCTAGAATGTGGTCTACTCCAATTAAAGCCCAGCAACTACATATAAATGTACGTGACTGGCGTAAACAATTCCATTTCAAGAATTGTGCTCGTTGCCAGTAACAGAGCTTGCCTTCAGCAATACAACATTAACCCTTCATCATCAGCAATAGAATATTAACCCCTCATCATCAGCAATAGAGTATTAACCCCTCATCATCAGCAATAGAATATTAACCCCTCATCACCAGCAACCCTCTCTTCCTCAGCAACAAAACACTAACTCTTGCTCTAACTTTTCCATCTTCAAACACACCTACTGCAAGAGTTACTCCATGCCTAGTTACAGAACTGCCCCTACAACTCTCCTTGAAGCTATCAGAGAAGAAGAGGAGACACCTCTAAAAAGTACAAGTTCACTTTGGCTCCAAGAACTAGCATCAAACCAGGCTTGAAATGAGAACACACACCAGTGATTCATACAGCAAAAGTGAATCTGTTCTCAGAAGGAAGAACTTCTTAATAGGCAGAAAAGAGCTTAGAGCTTGCAAAAACAGCTATAAGTGATTTGTACATTGAGAAAAGCAATTTGTGTGTATGTAATGTACATGTGTTTGTGATGGTCTATGGAATTCACGAGTGGGTAGTCCACCCTCACCTCTTCCACCTCCAGATCATGTGATAGTCACATGAAGAGTCACGTGATCAAAGCATGAAAGACTTCTCAGGTCTACCACAAGTCAAATACGGGTTTAGGGAGTATGTCACTATAGTAACCATGTACTTGTGAAGAGATACACATCACGACAACGTTGAACGTTAGAATGAAGCAACATTGACCTGTGCCTGCTAGCGCTTCACTAGGGGACACATCACACACACACACACACACACACACACACACACACACACACACACACACACACACACACACACACACACACATTTGGACGGTTAAGAATGGACTAAAGTTTGTACAAAACATGAGAGGAAAACGAAACGCAAACCAACAACAAAAAACAAACACTTTCACTTTCATTTCAAACCTTCAATGGATGCATCATCCTCCAACACCTCCACAACAGGCTCCTGGAGAAAGAGAGACAACGTTAAAACCCTCTCCTGTAAAAAGGAGATCTATAAAGATGTAATGGAAACGCTCCTTATTACCCTTAGCGCGCATGCAGGGTTTAATCCAAGGGGGGGGCAGGGGGGCAAATGCCCCCCCAAGGATTTCAGTTGCCCCCCCCAAGCATATGACACCATCAACAATCCCTCTCCTGCCCTGCCAAATGTGCCCCCCCCCCCCCCCCCCCCCCCCCCCAGTTTCTACTTTTGCGCTCTCAAGGACTCATGTCTAGATTAAACCCTGGCATGTGTAGCGAGGGTACTGTAGTTGTTCTGTCTCTGTCCGTCTGTCTGTGCTCAAAACTCGCTTGTAGTACGTTCATTGGTTCCATAAACGACACAACTTACCTAACACACAATCAAGGTGTGAAATTTTGTGGGATTTTCTCTGAAACTGCTCCGTTGCAGAGCCAGAGTCCTTCCAACATTGTACGGCTACTACGCGAATCGGCCACCACTGATAAGTGCATGAGCCTTCCGTGACGTATGCGTCAAGGGTTCTCCACTTCAGTGCATTCATTCTAAGTGTCCTCAATAATGAAGCCCTTGTCGAAAAGTTTGCAAAAGTAGAAAATTACGTAAAATTTGGGGCTGGAAAGGGGGGTCTGGTTTTATTTCACGGTGTATGGATTTCAAATTTGAAAAACAAACATTGTCCAATCAGGACCATCCTTTTGTGTACCGTAACCATTCAAATGGGCATGTGAAGATAGGGACACATGTAAAGGTTTGGGGGAGAGATGGCTGGGCACCCAGTATCCTGTTTTTTTTTGTGTATATATGCAGGGTTTAATCTAGACATGTGTCCTTGAGGGGGCAAAATTAATAATTGTAGAAACTTGGGGGGGCACATTTGGCAGGGCAGGAGAGGGATTGTTGATGGTGTCATATGCTTTGGGGGAGGCAACTGAAATCCTTGGGGGGGGGGGGCATTTGCCCCCCTGCGCCCCCCACTTTGATTAAACCAGCTAGTAACAGGGTTTACATTTGGGGGGGGGCAGGGGGGGGGGGGCAAGAGGGGGCATTTGCATCCGCTTTACCCCCCCAGTCAAACAGGCCTTCCACACATTTTCATGCATATGTTGTCTCCCCCCCCACCTTCAAGTTTTCTGAGCATGTTATACACGGTTTTTCCATGTACACATACCTCCACTACAACATCAGATGCTTCAACATTGGAGCTGGCCAACTTGTCGTCAGTGGCAACTGGAGCATCAACATCTACAGCTGGTACTGCCTCCTCCTCCCCCTGAGGTCAAAGGTCAACCAATAAACAACAATTTTCAAAGAAAACTGAGCTTCCATGAACAATGAGATAACCATAAAACATGCTCTGTGTACCACTATATACAAGCTCAAGAGAATATCAAGCCCCCTGATTCGGGAATCAAAAGGCTGCCACGCTTGACCCACGCCCGTAGGGTGCCAGAATGGCTTCACGCCGCCCTCCCCTTACCACGCTGAGTTGGCTGGAATCCAGTTGGCTGTCGTCGAGACTCACTTCCTGTTCACTCTCGTGTTCTTCTTCGTCATTCACCTACACGTTGGAAAAGAATATCAAGTTAGAAACAAGACGCGCGCAAGAGAAGAGCTGTACGTATCACGTGACAAAAAGCTCCAGGTGCAAAAAACCGGCTTACATTGCTCAGCTCTTCCTGAAGGATGGCTTTCTTTAAACGCTCGAGCAAAACACTCTTGACGCCTCTCTTAGGCAATCCGCGTTTGTCTAGCTCCGCTTTGAGCTCCGTCACCTTCAGATCAGTCAGTTTTCTATCCCCTAACAGAATGGCCGCCATCTTGATCTTTCTGCACGAGTTGGTGAAAGTTTTGCGCATGCGCGAAATGTAAAACCACACCCATTTTGGTTTGCGCATCGTAAACAGCTGCTTGACAGATGGAAGATAACAAACTTGTAGAATTATGTTCTCAAGGTGACTATTTTCTTACACCACTTATGCATGTAATTGTATGTTGCTGTATATTTTATCAGGAGAATGTGATGTTAGTACACTGAGCAGACTTCTGTCTGCACCTGATGTAAATGTGGATGCTCCTGATAAGGTTTGAGATGTTATTCAGTTTTAGAGGGTGGTATGTATGTTTCAATGGAGTTGGGACCCCTGTTAGAGAGGTGTCCTCATTTCAGAGGGTGGTATGTACAGGCTTCAATGAAGTTAGGACCTGAAGATGTGTCCCTATTAGAGAGGTGTCCTCATTTCAGAGGGTGGTATGTACAGGCTTCAATGGAGTTGGGACCTGAAGATTTGTCCCTATTCTCACTCCAGGATGAAATGACTGCTCTGATGCATGCTGCTTACAAGGGTAATATTGAAGCTTGTCGGAAACTTCTAGAACATGGAGCAGATGTCAATTGGCATGGACACAAGGACGGAGTGAGTTGACCATCTTGTGTGTACAGATCTGTTGTCCCAAATGATGCTGGGCATGTGCATCAAACTGCCAGTGTTATTAACCCTCGGTGTGCATGTGCAGGAGGATTACTGTAGTTGGGTCTGTGTGTGTGTGTGTGTGTGTGTGTGTGTGTGTGTGTGTGTGTGTGTGTGTGTGTGTGTGTGTGTGTGTGTGTGTGTGTGTGTGTGTGTGTGTGTGTGTGTGTGTGTGTGTGTGTGTGTGTGTGTGTGTGTGTGTGTGTGTGTGTGTGTGTGTGTGTGTGTGTGTGTGTGTGTGTGTGCATGCGTGTGTTACCTCGTAATAAGTTCTGTTTTCTGTTTTCTCTCTTACTCAGTACACAGCTCTCATGTTTGCCACTATTGCAGGTAACCTGTATTGAGATACATGTATATGAAGTGTAGTGTAGTGTCTGGGACAGTGTGTTTGAAATGTGCTGTGTACAGGCTTCAATGGAGTTGGAACCTGAAGATGTGTCCCTATTAGAGAGGTGTCCTCATTTCAGAGGGTGGTATGTACAGGCTTCAATGGAGTTGGAACCTGAAGATGTGTCCCTATTAGAGAGGTGTCCTCATTTCAGAGGGTGGTATGTACAGACTTCAATAGAGTTGGGACCTGAAGATGTGTCCCTATTAGAGAGTTGTCCTCATTTCAGAGGGTGGTATGTACAAGGCTTCAATGGAGTTGGGACCTGAAGATGTGTCCCTATTAGAGAGGTGTCCTCATTTCAGAGGGTGGTATGTACAGGCTTCAATAGAGTTGGGACCTGAAGATGTGTCCCTATTAGAGAGGTGTCCTCATTTCAGAGGGTGATATGTACAGGCTTCAATGGACTTGGGACCTGAAGATGTGTCCCTATTAGAGAGGTGTCCTCATTTCAGAGGGTGGTACATGTATGTACAGGTTTCAATGGAATTGAGACCTGAAGATGTGTCCCTATTAGAGAGGTGTCCTCATTTCAGAGGGTGGTATGTACAGGCATGGAACCTGAAGATGTGTCCCTATTAGAGAGGTGTCCTTACTTCAGAGGGTGATATTTACATCTATGTACATGTACAGGCTTCAAGACATAATGATACAATTTTCCTCTCTCTCCTCCAACCCCACATCCCAGGCCATTCCCAGGTAGTTCAGTTACTTCTGGAGGCTGGAGCTAAACCAAACATGCAGAATGGTGTGAATAAGACTGCAGCTCAAATGGGAACCTTTGTTGGTATGTTTGCCATCTCTTATTGAGGTATCTTTGTGGAGAAGCTTCCGGAGCTTTTAGGATACAGATACATGTATGTATTAGTTAAAGCACGGAAGGAAGTGCTGTACGCGCAATAATGGTAGGAGGGGTGTGGTCGAGATAGCAATACAGCACGAGGCGTAGCCGAGTGCTGTATGGTCTATCGAGACCACACTCCGAGTACCATTATTGCGCGTACAGCACTTCCTTCCGTGCTTTAATTGATTTATTGTACTTAGCATCTTACCTGCCTTGTTTCTTGTGTAGGGAAAGGTTAAAACTGTCACCGTTATCACGTGCCGTGCTGTATTGCGCACGCCTCCACGTAAACCGTGCTGTATGACGGATACAGCACTGGCGGCGCCTTTGATTCGCCCACGCAAAGTACAATAAGACAAGCTTAATAGTATAGAGAAACTGCATATGTATTAGGAAGTGAGCATTGGGAATATGACTGACGATTTACAAAGCTTAGCGAAGGAATATGTTGTAGGTGTCTGGGATGTGCGTAAACAAAAATTGTATGGTGATGACTCGTGCCCTAGTCAACTCCAGTCCTTGGCTGAAGATCTGCAGCTGGCTGGAGTTGAGGGGCAAACGGATGGTAAGTTATGTTCCTCAGGTGAGGGAGGAACAGATGGTAAGTATCTACATGTGTGTGTGGCCCCACCCATGATTGTGGGTGTGTGGTTGATTGCAATAATGCTATAGTAGCTACATGAGTATTATAATTAGAGGGGTTCCTCTTGTATATGATTTTCATTTCTTGTTTCATCATTAGGTCAACATGATTGTGTGCGGCTTATAAACAATCATTTCCCCTTCACCGAGCTGGAATATTATACCACTGTTCAAGGTATGGTAGCCTTTGAAAAATGAGGACACCTCTCTAATAGGGACACATCTTCAGGTCCCAATTCCATTGAAGCCTGTACATACCACCCTCTGAAATGAGGACACATCTTCAGGTCCCAACTCCATTGAAGCCTGTACATACCACCCTCTGAAATGAGGACACCTCTCTAATAGGGACACATCTTCAGGTCCCAACTCCATTGAAGCCTGTACATACCACCCTCTGAAATGAGGACACCTCTCTAATAGGGACACATCTTCAGGTCCCAACTCCATTGAAGCCTGTACATACCACCCTCTGAAATGAGGACACCTCTCTAATAGGGACACACCTTCAGGTCCCAACTCCATTGAAGCCTGTGCATACCACCCTCTGAAATGAGGACACCTCTCTAATAGGGACACATCTCACATATCATCTCCACTAATAACAGGTCTGGAGAAGACACCCAAATTAGACCCTTCCCTTGCAGCCCCTCTCTACTCCCTCATATCTGACTCCTCACTGCATCCTGTCAAGGTACTGTGTGTATTTCTATTTCAAATGTATGTCCTCTCTTGCCTCCTGTCTCATCTCTCCCTCCTTTATTTCTTCTCCTTTCTTCCCTCCTCTCTCCTCTCTCCCTCCCTCCTTTCTTCCCTCCATCCTCCCTCCCACCTCCCATCTCTCTCCTCTCACTCTCTCGCCTTTCCTCCCTCCCTCCTCTCTCCTCTCTCCCTCCCTCCCTCCTCTCCTCCCTCTCACCTCCCACCTCTCTCCTCTCACTCCATCTCTCACCTTTCCTCCCTCCCTCCTCTCTCCTCTCTCCCTCCCTCCTCTCCTCCCTCTCACCTCCCACCTCTCTCCTCTCTCCTCCCTCCCTCCTCTCCACTCTCTCACCTTTCCTCCCTCCCTCCTCTCCTCCCTCTCACCTCCCACCTCTCTCCTCTCTCCCTCCCTCCTCTCCTCCCTCTCACCTCCCTCATTCTCAGGTCATTCTCACCCTTCAGTCTTCCAAGCCAGAGCTCTTACCTGCCCACTCAAGTATTTGCAAGGTTCTCAGGCTCCTCAGTAAGAGGATGGAGGGAGAGGGGAGAGAGATACATGCCCTCAAGATGCACACCATCAGTTTCATATTGGAGCTGTGTGCTCAGAATGGAGCTGACAACATTCTAAAGCTGTGAGTTGTGACTACATGCAAGGCTATGGAGACACTTCTTCAAAATCCTACATGTACATGTATATAGAGACACATCTTCAGGTCCCAACTCCATTCAAGCCTGTACATTCCACCCTCTGAAATAAGGACACCTCTCTAATAGGGACACATCTTCAGGTCACAACTCCATTGAAGCTTGTACATACCACCCTCTGAAATGAGGACACCTCTCTAATAGGGACACATCTTCAGGTTCCAACTCCATTGAAGCCTGTACATACCACCCTCTGAAATGACAACGTATTGTCTATTCCTCTCTCACTTTCCCCTCTTCCCAGACTCCTAACCTACAGAGAGGATGGTACCCCAGAAGCTCTGGACCGCTTTCTACGGCAATGCCTCCAGGAATACCCTCACATACACAGTCAACTGCTAAGACAAATTGTCGCCACACTGGCTAAGACTCCCCTGGTATTCCTTAGTCTTTATGTGTGATACACATGAATAGTCACAACTCACTCTAGGCAGTCAAAAAATGGTGAAAATTTGATCCCACATTTTTAGCTACATACATGAGTAAAAACCATGGTGGGGCCAGACAAGCTGCTAAGCGATCCCTGCACAGCGCTGTTTCGAGCTTATTAGCTCTCATCAGCAGGGAATATGCACAGCTTGACATGTACATGTGGTTAGGCAACTGGGCCATATATACATTATAAAGCTAGGGAATGATGTCAACGATAAATAGGTGACTTAAATTAACACACACACACACACACACACACACACACACACACACACACACACACACACACACACACACACACACACACACACACAGGGGGGTCCTCCCTCGGCTCTGTCCCTCTTTCAGCAGATGGTCTTTGGCAAGAAAAGGCACGTCAGTTACAAGTACACAAGTTGAATGGTGTTAGAATATCAAATAACATGTATTTACCAACTACATGTAAGTTTGTTGACATGGTGTGCGCAGAGCAAACCAAGCAAATGGTGGATAGCTGTTTTGGGCTGGTTGGCCCTCATCAGTGCCATGTATGCCTAGCTGTTCTGCAACAGCCTAGACTTACATACCCTAGGCAGGTCTGAGCAGTTGTGGTTTCAGAACAATAATATTCATCCACGTCCACTAACCAGACAAGCCTACCTAGGCAAAAAAACACCGCCTAACTCCAAGCCAACACATGTAACTCTTGAGCTGGTAAGTAATTATTTGCCTGCCATTTACAGTGAGTCTGAGGAAGGATTGGAGTGTTGTAGTGTGTGTGGAGAGCTGATCACGACTGCTAAGAAATGTTCCAAGTGTAAAAAGGTATTGTCTGGCTTTCTACGTACCTCCTCCATCTCCCTGTAACTCATTGATTTCTCGATCCCTCTAGTCTCTAACTCCCAATTCCTCCCCTTCCCTCTCTCTTCTTCTTTCTTTCCTTCTCTCTCTCCTTCCTTCCCTCCTTCTCTCCCTCCCTCCTCATCCCTCCCTCCCTCCCCCCCCCCCCCCCCAGGCATTCTACTGTGGTGTTGCATGTCAAACCCTTGCCTGGACAGTAGGCAACCATCGCAAGCTCTGTAAGAAATGGACAACTGACTCCAACACTGAAAGACAAACCTCAGAACAAAGACAGACACCAAATCAATGAAACAAACTCATGCAATCATCATACATGACTGTGGACTATGACATTTATTGTTATTATACAACTTACAAAATTACTATGATATATGAAACTGGCTATACATTTTGCAAGTAGATCACTCAAATATAATACTCATTTAGGTGCATTAGCAACAGGTTACACTACTGCTGCTGGGAATAGGTTTTTTGTAGCTCAGTGTAAAGGTCCTTTCCAGCATCCAGTTCAGCTCCAAGGAGGCTGGCCTGAGGGTGACATTGACTGTCCTCCTCTCTCCACTGCAGCAATGAGGCAGACTCTCCATTCAGAGTCTGGTACAGAGAGGAGAATGATGGCCGGGATGACTTCTCAGGATGCCTGCAACACACAACACACCATTAGGGAATACCTCTATATGGTGGGGTACAGAGGCCACAATACTAGCTTACCAGCAGCTGATCATTATTGAGTAAATGGGTCGAGGACATCCAGGGGGTGGAGTCAGCCTTCTCCCATCATTCACCAACCTCAATACCTACACATACATAACAGATGATTCAGGGAGTCCAGGAATATAGCCTCACCTGAGAGTTGCCATAGCCTTCAAATGGCTTGTGTCCAAGACTCCATATCTCATACATCAGACACCCAAAACTCCACACATCACTGGCTGTAGAGTACTTCTTATAGTGTAGAGCCTGAGGACACAAATGGTAGTAGCAGGGCTAGAATTATTTGACTTCTTTACCTCTGGTGCTGTCCATTTCACAGGGATCTTGCCTCCATGAGACACATAGTAGGTAGCCTCCTCCAAGTCACGGGCCATACCAAAATCTGAAACCTACATGTCAAGCAATCAGAGTGACATTCATTCTGAAAGGAAAGCTGCAGTGACCTGCTATTACCTTGCACACTCTGTTCTCTGAGACCAGGATGTTGCGAGCAGCAAGGTCTCTGTGGACAAAGGCCTTTCCGGCAAGGTAGCTCATGCCTGATGCAATCTGCCGGCTAAAGCTGAGGCAGAGCTGAGGGAGACCACTCTGCTGGCTAGGGTCACACCTATACAGGGAGAGAGGAGGACACAGGCTTAGAGAGGAAGCAGGTGGGATCTAATTCCAGTCTTACTCCTCATTTAGGGAGTGGAGGAAATTCCTCAAGTCTCCATTAGGCATGTACTCCAATACAATCATTACCTGGGAGAGGGATTAGGAAGTGAGGGGAGTGGGAATGGATGGGACATGACCTGTTTTCCTTTACCGGTTCCCCCACAGTCACCACTCCATGGAGCTGGACAATATTGGGGTGGTGGAACTGGCCATTGATGGCTGCCTCCTGCAGGAACTTGACTGTGTCTTTCTCCTCGGCTGATGGTCTGAGGGTCTTGATGGCCACATCCACTGGCCCCCCGACTGCAGCCTGCCACCTGCCTCTACTCACAACACCAAATTCACCAGAACCTAGCGATCCAGTGATCCTGGAATCACAGACACACAATAGTAATTAACGACGTACACTGAAAATTCCATACTCAATATGTTGTCTGGTGATCTCTCTGTATCTGTAATGAGACAACTGCTCATAGATACCAGTGACAGTGGCAGCTGGGGTCCAGTAGATGTCAGACTCTTTAAAATACTCCTGCTGACCCTGACTACCACCAGCCTACATAGAATTCACTGGGACAATGTAGCACACTCTATAGTCTGTTATAGCGTACAGTGTAAGGTGTAGAGTACACTTCATTTTGGTCTTTCTGCTCTGCTTTCTTGGTACGTTGTACCTAAAATATAGGATGATTGAAGATTCACTGTAGCTATATTATGTCATAGTAGTTGTTCTTACAATAGTAGGTACATAGCAGTATTCTGTAGCAGATATGGGGAATTTAGCCGCACTCTGTGGATTACACATACATGTACATATATAGAAAGAAGTTAGAGTAATGCAGTGCGTAGAGATTTCTCCTGGGATTCAGCTCACCAGTTTGTAGCATTCATCCTCTTTGGCTGCAGTTGGTCTTTCAGTATACAGAATGTTGTCAAACTCTACCACCACACTATTATGAGAGGAGGGAGAGGGATAGGAACCAGCTAACTCATAATTACCACTTCGTGAGCTACAGACTCCATTGTCATTTCTTCCCACAGCTTTACCTGTATAGTTGATTAAAACAAACATTTCCTTGGAGAGATACACACATGTACTAACTTGCTTTCGTATGCGTGGTTGATGGAGGTAATGCTATGGTAGCCTTATGAGTAACTCACTTTCATAAACAGGGTTGTTCAGGTGGTCAACATCTCTAAATAGTACTGCTTTGGAAAGGTGCCTTCTCTTCCACACACAGAACAGACCCAGCACACCCACCACTACCAGTAACACAACAGCAACACCCACACCAACACCCACACCAACACCCACACCTGCACCCACTGATGACTGAGACCCAGTGTCTGTGCCCACATCAGTAATACCAGGCGAGACAGATGGTGGAGCAGTGAGAACAGTAGCAAAAGTAGTGGAGGACTGTGTACGGATAATCATGAGAATGCAAGTCAAAGTTTCAGATATAATGTAACTTACTATGTGAATTGTACGGGAACTCTTAACACCTGTCAGGAGTTAGTAAAAAATTGTAGATAGTGTTCTAGTAATACATTCTTAGTACGCTCACTTATATCAACTGCTACAAGAGGGTGGTAAACAGCTGAATTTTTTATATTTGAGCGAAAATCAATAGTCTGGTGTGTTGGCATAATGTCAGCATCTGTTGTACTTATGAAGTAGTTAGTGGGACCATCACGGCTATTTTTCGATCTCAGTATTAACTTGCTCAGCCATTCTGGAGGTATAAACATTCCCAGGAGGTCTCCAGCTTGGAATGGGATGGGTGCAAAGTTGTCAAACTCATACACACCATCATTATTTTGTGTCCCAATAGTAATAAGTGTTCCATTTATCTTCTGATATGTGTCATTTCCAATCTTCCTCCATAGTTGTAGCTCTGGATATAAAGTATCATCCTGTGACCACCCAGCTCCAATGATCCACTTGGTAATTATCCCATCACATGTGAACTTCATATCAGGTGTGATTTGTTGACGTTTATCTAAGGTACCAACATATCCAACACTGTCCAGTCCCAGTAGGATCCTCATCCTCTCCACACTCATAAAGCCACACTCACAACCTGGAGAGTCTGAATGGCAAGTGAAATCCTAAACAGCTTGCTATTTTGTATTATGCAATAGCCCCCCTGCCCTTCCCCCCCCCCCAGGTTCTCTGCCTCTGTACTGAGATAACACACAGCACATGCAGATTTGCATGTGGTCAGACAGACAGACGAGCAGGCAGACAAACAGACAAATGTGAAAGTAATTGACATCATCAAGGTAGAGGCTTGCTTGATGACCACGCCTACTGGACCGCCAGATATTTTTATGACACAATTCACATTAATTTGCTTACCTGTCACTGCTCTTATAAGCAGATTTGGATTTGGAGTTGAAGATGTCTGTAAATCACTCATATTTAAATGACTAGCACCACTGTCCCCTCTTGTGTAGTACTCTCTGTGGCCATGTTCGGATTCAAATAGCAATCCAAACTGCCTCCTAGAGTCAGATGGTTGATAATATCCAAGAATATCTCCTTCTTGAAAGGGCAGGGGAGATGAGAGGCGATACCTATAGAGTTGTGCTGTGTTCTGTTCAGTCATGATTGTAGTGTTCCCAACTTTAGTGTAGAATCCATTTCCACTGCTCCTCCATATCTGTAGCTCAGTGTATGCGCTTCCACCCCGCCACCTTGCTCCAAATATCCAACTACGAATGTTGCCATTGCATGTGAAGTTAATTCCTGGGATAATGGCTTGCCGATTTTCAAAATAAAAAAGTTCTGAATAGCTACTTCCACCGTTCAGCACTGCACGTATTCTGTCCACACTCATGAACCCACTAGTACAGCCATCTCCTGATCTTTCGCCGTCTCCACCTGTCGCTGTGAAAATGTTACGGTAACAGTACGTACCAACACACGTACCCCAGGCTTAGAGGACATTTACCTGTAGCGGAAGATCGAGGTTCCAACAAGAGAATGAGGGAAAGCAAATGATACGCTCGAACGTTCATCTTTACATAGATACTATAGCATATCCCCTGCTATAGTATCTATGATCTTTACATTTGGCGTGGGATTGAGAAATCTTAGAAAATCTTTCAATCTACGGCGGAGACGGTGGGGCAGGTCGGGCATTTTGCCCTACCACTTTTGGTGGTCCATACAGGAAATGACGTTGCGATGATTTTCCGAGATAGTGATTCTGAAGTAGGTTAGCTGCGTTTGCACAGTCACGCAATGTAGCGGTACGCTAGTCCAGAGTCGTCTGATTTCTATAACAATCGCGTGGGCCTCGCAGCGATTTGTCGGGAGCGCCGCTGCGATATGTCAGGAATGCCCCTCTCGGCCACCATAGATTTCGCTTCGTACGCTGCGGCCGCGTAATGCCCGCGTAATGAGCAGGTTCAACCATACACAGCTGCATAAATACGATTGACAATGTAATAGCCATACAGCAGAGGTGGCAGAACGGCACGTATGCACGCGCATGCGCACCATTAGCAGTTGCCGTACCACCCTTTGTGGAGCTGCTCCGCCCCTGCATATAACATGTCAAGTACTTCGTTAGCAAATGCATTGCCTCGGCGCGCATGCGCAGCGATGTCAATATCTCACCACAGGAACTCCGTTCGTCTTGAAAACGATATCACGTACTCAACGCGCAACGAAGGTAATATTTGTGTGGATTTCTCTGAAACCGCTCCGTTGCAGAGATACACCGCTTCTACATTGTATGGCTATCTGGAAAACCCGAGGAATCTTTGTTTTAACCCTCTAAAGTGTCAGAAGAGAAGGAAGGATAGGCTCTGCTCAGGTTGTATGTTACATAGCTGAGGCTGTTTGTTGTTGTTTCCCAAATGCAAGACGTTTACATGTGGCTACGTGCAATGTTCACATTGGTAAGTAATTTTGTAGCCTCCCATTTACAGTAGGAAGGATTGGAGTGTTGTAGTGTGTGTGGAGAGCTAATCACAACTAAAAAGGTATTGTCTGGCTTTCTATGTACCTCCTCAATCTCCCTAACTCCTGATTTCTTGATCCCTCTCTAACTCCTAATTCCTCCCCTTCCCTCTTCTTCTTTCCTTCTCTCCTTCCTTCCCTCCCTCCTCATCCTTCCTTCTCTCCCTCCCTTCTTCCTACCCTCTCTCTTTCCTTCTCTCTCTCCTTCCTTCCCTCCCTCTCTTCCTCCCTCCCTCCCTCCCTCCCTCCCTCCCTCCCCCCTCCAGGCATTCTACTGTGGTGTTGCATGTCAAACCCTTGCCTGGACAGTACTGAGCTAGGCAACCATCGCAAGCTCTGTAAGAAATGGACAACTGACTCCAACAACCTCAGAACAAAGACAGACACCAAATGAATGAAACATGAACTCATGCAATCATCATACATGACTGTGGACTATGACATTTATTGTTATTATACAACTTACAAAATTACTATGATATAACTTATGAAACTGTAATACTCAACTAGGTGCATTAGCAACAGGTTACACTACTGCTGTCAGTGTAAAGGTCCTTTCCAGCATCCAGTTCCGGCTGGCTGACTCGTCTGCGCCGGTAGTTAATGGTACCAGAAAATTAATGTGAATTTTCTCTCCACTAGAAAATTTTTCTCTCTATACGCGCGCGCGCGTGCGCGAATCTTCGTTTTAGCCCTCGAGAGAGAAGGAAGGATAGGTTCTGCTCAGGTTGTATGTCACATATTTGAGGCTGTTTTGGTTTGTCGTTGTTTCCCAAATGCAAGACGTTTACATGTGGCTACAGACATGCAATGTGTATACATTCGTCCGACTCATAATTTAACGAAAGCTGTTTAAAATTTTTTGTTAGTTTACGCCCCTGACAACGTGTTTGCCCCTTTGATGTAGGACGTCTCTCTCCTCGTTCCTAGAGCAGTTGTGACTTATTGTGGCATTTGTGTGCTAGTGTCTCTACTAGAATGTCTGTCTCTAAGAAGCCTAAGATTGTAAGTGCTTGTGAGGACTAGTTCAGTTCTTTACGTACACAACTTCTCTCTTCTCTAGGAGCCTACACGCGTCTACTACATGATACACATTAACTTCCCTATTAAATGTTATTCAGAGGAAGCAAAAGAAAAGCTATTGAATGATGCTACTTATCACCCCATTGATGTATCGGGAAAATTTGTTCGTAAGATGAAGTCAGAGGAATATGATGTGTTTATGTTTGAATTTACTTCAGCTATTCGTGCAAGCAATGCTAAGCTATCTGATTTCGTTCTAAAAAGAAAAGTTACAGGTGTAGACTCTATTCTATCTCCCATAGCTACCACTGCCATGTACTTGCATGTAGACTTTGAGATAATAAGGCGGCGAACTTATCTCGAACAGATTAGCATATATAGAGAAACACTGTCGCAGTTATCAGCTTGTTTAGAATCTGCTACAAGTGAAGAAGCAATGAAAATAGTCAAATCCCTAGATGCAGCAATGGAGGCAAATAGTAAAATCCCTCCTCTACATTTAGGTGAATATGCAATCAACCAACTTATCTGTGAACAGATTGCTGATACAGCTAAAAGTAAAGGATACATTGTGAGAACTAACAAGTCTGTTTTTAATGTCAGTTGTACCAACAAGGTATCTAAGTACTTCTCAAGACCAGATCTTGTGATTTACCACCCAAATCGATTACGGGCAAGCATAATCACCGCACCCTGTGAGGAGGAACCAGAAGAGTCATCCCATCCCAGCGACGAGATTGAACCTAATGTCACCATCAGAGGGGGTACAACCGAGCACAAACAAGACATAAGTGGAACCAAAGATATCATGGGACAACTGCTGGCAGGGATGGAAAAGGTGGCAGGGGAAATTGCATTAGAGTACATTCAGACCAGTGACAGTCCAATCTTCACTAAGATCGAAGTATATGGACTAATTGTCGATCTAGAAAAGCAAGTATGCACTGCACACAAACTTAGTATGGACTTAGACACAAATAGTAGTTCATTAAAATCCAGTGCTGAAGAACTTGGGTTCAGTGAAGGGATAAACAGACTACTTGAAACACTTATTATTTAACCTCTGTGCTCAGTTTTTGTAAAATGCAATATCAATTACATATCTATTGGTACATAATCAAAGCTCACAATATGCATTTCCTTGAGGAGACAACCTAGCTATTGCTGACAAATAACTGGTTATAGGGCTGCAGTAACTGTATATACGTTAAAGTGAGTAGGAAGAGATAACAGATTGTAGACTCTAATAACTATCAGTGTCTCTTCCATCCCTGCCAGCAGTTGTCCCATGATATCTTTGGATCGAATGATGTATTGTTTGTGCTCGGTTGTACCCCCTCCGATGGTGACGTTAGGTTCAATCTCTGTTATAATAGCTAGTACAGTTGAGCTAGTGTAGTGTAGTGTCTGGGACAGTGTGTTTGAAATGTACTGTGTACAGGCTTCAATGGAGTTGGGACCTGAAGATGTGTCCCTATTAGAGAGGTGTCCTCATTTCAGAGGGTGGTATGTACAGGCTTCAATGGAGTTGGGACCTGAAGATGTGTCTCTATTAGAGAGGTGTCCTCATTTCAGAGGGTGGTATGTACAGGCTTCAATGGAGTTGGGACCTGAAGATGTGTCTCTATTAGAGAGGTGTCCTCATTTCAGAGGGTGGTATGTACAGGCTTCAATGGAGTTGGGACCTGAAGATGTGTCCCTATTAGAGAGGTGTCCTCATTTCAGCAGATGGTCTTTGGCAAGAAAAGGCACATCAGTCACAAGTACACAAGTTGCATGTTGCTAGAATATGTATTTACCATATACATGTAACTCTTGAGCTGGTAAATAATTTTTAGCCTCCCATTTACAGTGAGTGTGAGGAAGGATTGGAGTGTTGTAGTGTGTGTGGAGAGCTCATCACGACTGCTCAGAGATGCTTCAAGTGAAAAAAGGCATTGTCTGGCTTTCTATGTATCTCCTCTCTCTCCCTAGCTCATGATTTCTCCCTCTAACTCCTAATTCCTCACCTTCCCTTTCTCTTCTTCTTTCCTTCTCTCCTTCCCTCCCTCCCCCCTCATTCTTCACCCACCCCAACCCCCCCCCCCCCCCCCCCCCAGGCATTCTACGGTGGTGTTGCATGTCAAACCCTTGCCTGGACAGTAGGCAACCATCGCAAGCTCAGTAACAATGGACAACTGACTCCAACAATGAAAAACTAACCTCAGAATGAAGACAGACACCAAATCAATGACACCATGAGACTCATATTGTACCATACATGACTGTGGACTTCTCCATTGTATAATTACATACAAGTGTAAAAGTAAATGTTAAAGGATACATACATGTATAAGTACCAAAAGGTGTAGTAGCATCTATATATGTACGTAGCAAGGTAGGAGATGATGGCATGCAACATGTAATTCAATAATAGTGAGGGGGGTGTTATTGTTGCACACTATATATGTTGCAGAATGCCAAACACTAACAGACCTTGTCATGCACATTGTACTACTGAGGAATGACATTGTGCTTCCAAGAGTCACCTGATCTACTTATATAGCATTTTGATAATCCCCTATAGATACTGATTAGGGCTATATAGTCTGGAGGCATAGCTTGCTCTGATGACAAAAATAATGTCTAAAGAAAGTGCAGTATCTGCTATTGAGAAAGGAGATCTCTCTGAGCTACAACATGTTCTGGAGGAGTCAGAGTGGGATGTTGGATCAGATCCACTGAACAGTATAGGTCAGACTGCCCTACATATTGCATGTGACAACGGCCACCTGGGCATGGTACAGTACCTGGTCATTAAGAAAGACTGTACTGTGGCAGTAGAAGATTTCTATGGAAACACACCACTGATGTGCCTTATCATCCATAAGCATTGGAAGATTGCAAATTTTCTGTTGCAAAGAGCTACCAACTCTGCCATTAATGAGGTAGAAAGAATACATATGGAGATAGTGGCTGAAGAAGCACTTGTTGCATCTTGTCAAAATGGCTATTTTGCGTTAGTCAAATTTATAACAAAAATTAGCAGGCAGGTTGTAGATTATAAAGAAACTATCCAATTAGCTAGACGCTCGGATAATTTGCATATTGTCAAATACTTACTGACTCACTGTCAGTGCACAATGCCTGATGACATGTCTGAGGTACATATTGCATGTGTACAAGGAGATGTGGAAACAGTGAAAACAGCTCTAGATAGTAATGGGTCTTCCATACTTGGCACAGCGGATTATTTTGGCATAAAACCAATTCACTATGCAACGTCGGAACCAAATCTTCTGAGAATGATAGTTCAATGTGCCGGAGAAATGTTACTTAACATAACTGATAATATGGGAAACACTCCATTACATTACAGTACCAAATATGAATGTATAGAGTCTGTAACTATTTTAGTTGAACACCCTGAGTGTGATGTGAATCTAGCAAATCTTAAAGAAGACACACCTCTCATTGCAGCATGTAAATACAGCAACAGTACTATTGTACAATTATTGGTTGCAAGTGAAAAGTGTGACATAAATACTCGTGACAGTGAGGGAAATACTGCTCTACACATAGCTGTAAGTGGTGATTTAAATGATCAATTGGAAAATGTGCGGTGTCTGTTACAAAGTGATAGGTGTGATCCTAATGTGATTAATCAATCTGGTCGCAGTCCACTTCACATTGTCTCTCATCGAGGTTTCATCCCTTTACTTGAGGTACTTGTTACAAATAAGAGATGTGATCTGAATATACAGGATGGTAATGGAGACACTGCTCTACATATTGGGGTAGAGAATGTGGAAGTGGTTAAGTGTCTATTAGAAAGTGGTCGTAGTAGGTGTGATATTTATAATAAAAAGGGACTGACACCATTTCACAAAGCCATTGTAAATGGAATTGTAGAATCAGTAGAGGTCATGCTGAAGACTGGAGTAAATATTCTGCACACTAGCAATGATGAATTCCGAAATGCACCTATCCATATTGCTTGCATATACTCCAGACTAGATATTTTGAAAGTTCTTTTGGACTGTACAAATTGTGATCCCAACCAACAAAATGCAGTAGGTGATACAGCACTTCATATTGTGTGTAGAAAGAGAACTGGTAAAGAACTGCAATTCTTTGAAGTGCTCACCTCTACACCTGGGATTAATACTACATTAGTAAATATTGAAGGTATTACCCCTTGTGATGCACTTGGTGATTATGGTAACACTCTTCTTCATATTGCATGTGCTGAGGGTAACTCAAGAATGGTAGACTTTTTGATGAAGAATGGAGTAGATGTATTGAAACCTGACAAACATGGAGATGCTCCTATTCATATTACTTGCAAGTACTCCCAACTAGAAATTTTGAGAGTTCTTTTGGACTCTACAAATTGTGATCCAAACCAACAAAATGCCCATGAAGACACTGCAATGCATATCGTGTGTAGAAAGAGAACTGGTAGAGAACTACAATTCCTTCAAGTGCTTACCTCGACACCTGGGACTAATCCTACAATAGTGAATTATGAAGACATTGCCCCCTTTGATGTAGTTGGAAGTGATGGTAACACTCTTCTTCATATTGCATGTGCCAGTGGAAATTCCACATTAGTAGAACTCTTGATAAAGAAAGGAATTGATATACTGAAATCCAATAGACAGGGAGATGCCCCAATACATATTGCATGCAAACACTCCCAACTGGATGTTTTGAAAGAACTTTTCAATTGCAGCAGTTGTAATCCTGATCAACAGAATGCAGATGGAGATACAGCACTTCATATTGTGTCGAGGATGGGGGGTAGTAGTGAAAAGACAAGAAAGAATGCACAAATTGTAGAGTTTTTGTTGAAGAATGGAGCAGATATATTGAAACCTGACAGACATGGAGATGCTCCTATTCACATTGCGTGTATGTACTCCAGATTAAATGTTTTAAATGTTCTTTTGGGGTGTACAAATTGTGATCTCAACCAACAGAATGCAGATGGGGATACAGCACTTCACATTGTGTGTAAGATGATTAGCCAACAGAAAGTTTTAAAAACGAAATTCCTTGAAACACTTATTTCTACACCTGGGATTAATCCTGAGATTGCCAATTATGAAGGCTACACTTTTATTGAATATATTCCAGGAAGAATAGGTATTATTAGGAAATTCCGTGAGCAAACACAGTCTTCCATTCAAGCATATCTCAAAATATTTGTAGTGGGCAATTCTGGCACTGGAAAAAGTACACTCATTAAAGCAGTCATTACAGAGGCATCTCAATTGGTGAAGTATTCTCCTCTTCCAAAAATGAAGTATGTCAAACCCAGTGATGTCCCTCCCCACACTGCTGGTATTGTCCCCATTCCCTTCAACAGTAAACACTTTGGTAATGCCGTGTTGTATGACTTTGCTGGCCAACACGAGTACTACTCCAGTCATGCTGCAGTTATGGAGAACCTAATACTGCTTTCACCTCCACTATTCCTGCTACTGATTGATATCAGCAAATCAAAGGAAGTAATAAGAGAGGAACTTCTCTACTGGTGGCATTTCATCAACAACCAAAGTCAAAAAGCAGCAGCTCCCCCACATGTGATTTTAGCAGGTAGTCACAAAGATATGGTCATTTCAGGAGATAGAGATGAACTGGAAATAATGATAAGCGATTGGATTAAAGAAATACCTGTAACCTTTGAATTTGTTGGTTATTTCCCACTCGACTGCAGAAAGCTTGTATCTCAAGGTTTGAGTGCACTACTCACTCAACTAAATACCACTTGTCAGACTCTACGACGAATTGTAGATATTAACCTCCATTGTCACATCCTCAATTCACTTTTGAGGGCACCAGAATTCCAACATTTGGTCTATTGTAAAGCAGGTGATATTGTAAGGATAATAGAATGTGGTGATATACCATTGCCCCAAACCTTTTCTCAACTCATCCCACTTTTTGCAAGTCTCAATGATCAAGGTCACATCCTACTGCTTCAGAACCACACTGATGAGAGCAAGAGCTGGGTGATCCTGAAGCCAGATGTACTGTTCACTGAAGTCAATGGAAGTGTCTTTGCTCCAAAATATTTTGAAGAACGCTCTCAATTTGCAATGAGTACTGGAGTTGTACCTTTATCAAAGCTCAAAGAGAAGTTCACAGAATATAATCATGAAATTATTGTTGAATATCTGACTCACCTTGAGTTTTGCTTCAGAATAAAAGATCAACACACTCTTGACATGATTACAAAAAATACAGTTCAGGAGTCAGAAACTGATGAGGAATATTACTTTTTCCCAGCATTAGTGCATGTGGAGAATCCAACAGACGTTTGTCAACGTCAACCACACTCGTCAATTGACTATGAATGCGGATGGCTGTATAGATGTCACAAAGAGACAGAACAGCTGACTACTCGTTTTCTCCATGTCCTCATCCTCCGTCTTGCCTTTGCCTGTAAACCACGTGATGATCCCACAGAAACAGAGTCAGTAGTTCTACTGAGAAGCTGTTCAGTATGGAAACATGGCATTGCCTGGTGGACCAATGATGGTATTGAAGTCATTGTTGAAGTAGGTCTGCAATGTCGCTGGGTTGCTGTAATGTTGCGTTGTCCTGCCACTGAAAGAGTACAATGTGCAGAGCTTAGATCTAAAGTTATCTCTACTGTACTGAAAACCAAGACAAAGTTCTGTCCAGCTATCACAATGAATGAATATTTGATTGCCCCATCAAGTCTAAAGTACCCTTTTGAGGGAAGACAACTCACTCTCTACAGTATGAGAGAAATAGCAAGAGCTACTGTTGAAGGGAAGAAGTTTGCAAAAGACACAGAAGGAAAGAATGTGATCACATTACCACAACTTCTGCCCTTTGAACCATATCACAATATGGGAAGTTTGATTTGGAAATTCTTCAATGGAGACACATCTCTTGAAGTCACACCAGAAGAGCTATCACAACTAGCAAAGAAATGCTATGACAAGTTAGCAGAGTTGAAGACTGCTTTCAAACCCGACGTTGGTTCCTTCCAGAGAGATTGTATGAGGGCTGACTGTACTGAAGTAGGGAGATGTGTTGCACTGTTTCACATCCTCCAGAGGAGAGGACGCTTCAAGACATGGAGAGACTTTCAGCAAGAGTTCAGTAGATTCAGTATCTTCTGTGAACAGAGTCCATTGGTAAGGATGAGATGAGTATAGGAAAATAACTGTCAATTGTTTTGTTAAATTTTGGGTGCAAATATTAAACTTTTTCTTTCATTCACAGGGAATAGCAGGAAGATTTTGTGAGTCATACACTCCAATTGAATCTTTATCCTCACCCTCAGTGAATCAAATGCCTTTTCCTTATGATATAGAAAATATGGGATTAACACCATCCATGAGAGACCTTACAAACCAAGTTATCCCCACAGTCTGTCCAATGTGGAGAGATATTGGAATTCAATTGAATCTCGATGTCACTATCCTGAATGAAATTGATGTGGATTGTTTAGGACTGGTTAGAAAATGTTGTATGAGAATGTTTGAAGAGTGGCTCAAACAGGATACTGATGCCTCGTGGTGTACAGTGTTGAGTGCTTGTAAAAAAGTGAAAGACAATCTATCAGCAAGTCCAGATGAACCCCGTACCAAGGATTATATTGAAGCCTTAAACCAATTAAACAGCACCTTGCCTGCTTTCCTTGCCACTCTCTAAATGATGCACACCACTCACTTTGTTTTTCACACATTTTTGTCTTCACTAGTTCAGTTTTAGATCTATTTTTGTAAAGCCACGTTACACAAGTTGGTGTTAGGATACCAAGACTGTGTACTATTGAATATATTACAAATGTATATCTACCTGACATTTACTGATTACATATGACTGTGGACTATGACCTTTATTGCATAATAAATACCAACTTACAAAATTAGTGTAAATCATACAAAAAATCAATGGCAGCTTACATGATCATACATTATTCAAATGACCAAGTGATTAATTAAGTTTGAAGACATTGATGTTAATAGCTGTCCTTGGCTCCACCTACCAATACCGTTTTCGAAATTTCTCTCGGTCCACACGACATCCCATAATTTCGGCCAAACTAACTATGTCGGCTTTACAGACCGGACAGTCAGAATTCTCTTCCAACCACTTGTCGATGCAGAATCGATGAAAGGTGTGAGCACACGGCATGAGCCTGTGAGGGAAACAGTGTACACCATATCTGGTTGTTACTTCATGTAAACCCTCACAACGAGGGATTGAGAAGGACTTATGACACAGCATATTTCGTGAGGGTTTACATGAAGTAACAACCCTATATCTTATGAAGTAACAACCCTATATCTTGTATGTGCCATACTTTGTACATAGCACAGGGTAAAACAACAGCCATAAACACGGACCTGAACAGGCAGCGTGTAGCGTCAAGATCGTTTGTATTGCACCGTCAGCACACCACACAAGTCCGTAGTGGGACAACTTCAACTCATGAATGAGGCACTACTACCTGCGCATTAGGCATGACAGTACAGAGTACACACACACTGCACAGAAATTATCACTGTAATACGTAGTTGAAGTAGTCCCACTACGGATTTGTGTGGTGTGCTGACGGTGCAAATACGGATGTTCTCGGTGCCCGTTCAGGCCTGTGTCTATGACTACTTTCCCCTGTGTGGAATAAGGAGTCACATGTAGCTATTTGCCTGGTTAGCTCACAAGTGATGTGTGGCATATGATAATGTGTGCAGTGTAAACCAGGCAAACAGCAGACAGCCGTTTCGGGCTGGTTAGCCCTCATCCGCACTGTGTATGTCTACGTGTAGTTCCATCATCCTATATACCTTAAAGTTTCTCCCTCATGAAAGTCATCCAGACAAACCAGACACCTAGTGTGGATACAAGGATACAAAGTATGGAATTGGTTACAATCTCTCCTCTTTCCTTCTCCCTCTCCCTCTCTCTCTCCCTCCTCTCCTTCTCCCTCTTCCTCTCCTTCTCTGTATCCCTCTCCCTCTCCCTCTCCCTCTCCCTGCCCCCTTTTCCCTCTTCCTCTCCTTCTCTGTCTCCCTCACTTTCACCCTCTCCCTCTCCCTCCCTCTCCTACTCACTTTGTCACTGGATCAACTCTAGGATCCTTGGGACGATGTGTTGTCTTATACTTGTATTCATGTGATATTCTGGCAATCACTTTTGATTCTAATCCACTTTCGATTTCCTCCAGATCTTGTCGACCCTGCACAGAGGTTGAGGCAGTAATTTTAATACACTATGCTAGTTGTACGGTGTGTGTGTGTGTGTGTGTGTGTGTGTGTGTATGTGCTTCTGAATTCAGAATATCAGTATTGTGTACCACATACTGGCAGGGATTTTTCTAGAAAAAATTTTCAAGGGCCGGGGAATCAGGACTTCCTAAAATTAAGGGGGGTTAGCCTTGTATCGAGACTGTCCTGTGTTTTTGTGTACATCAAGATGAATTGGTCATAGTACGTCTCGGGGGGCAAAGCCACTTTCAGGGGCGGAATTGCCCCCCTTGTCCCCCCCCCCCCAAAACCTGATAATTATTACCCAACACATCCACATCTACACACACACACACACACACACACACACACACACACACACACACACACACACACACACACACACACACACACCTCAAAAGCCAAGTCCTGCTCCTCCCACTCCAATAACTTGTCACTTCGTCTCATATCTCTCACACAAGAAGTCACAATTCCTGTCCCCCCAACTTCTGTCCATTTTTTACGCTCGTACGGTTGAAAACGTTCTGTGCACAGGTTCCTATACCCCCGTTCATCGAATCCCCGGTACCGATACTCATCATCCCATCGAGAGGAATAGTTGTTTCTTCTGATGCTTTTTCGGGGGATATTTCGATTTTTCTCTTTCTGTTCTAATACAGGGGAATTGTGGTCGTACACAATGAATTCTGTGTGTGTGTGTGTGTGTGTGTGTGTGTGTGTGTGTGTGTGTGTGTGTGTGTGTATGTGTGTGTGTGTGTGTATGTGTGTGAATGTGTGTGTGTGTGTGTGTGTGTGTGTGTGTGTGTGTGTGTGTGTGTGTGTGTGTGTGTGTGTGTGTGTGTGTGTGTGTGTGTGTGTGTGTGTGTGTGTGTGTGTGTGTGTGTGTGTGTGTGAATGTGCATGCATGACAAAATACCACTTAGGGAATACGCACATCCTTATTCATTATACACTGGAGAATTCATAGCTCTCTATGTAAGGAAATAACCTCTATTATTAGCAAAATTCAATGACACAATTAACTCTTAGTGTCTATTGCCATTACCGAAATGGTAATGTATATATAGGGACTGAAGATACATGTAGTTTCCTATTAGAGAGGTGTTCTCATTTCAGAGGGTGGTATGTACAGGCTTCAATGGAGTTGGGAGCTGAAGGTGTGTCTCTATTAGAGAGGTGTCCTCATTTCAGAGGGTGGTATGTACAGGCTTCAATGGATTTGGGACCTGAAGATGTGTCCCTATTAGAGAGGTGTTCTCATTTCAGAGGGTGGTATGTACAGGCTTCAATGGATTTGGGACCTGAAGATGTGTCCCTATTAGAGAGGTGTTCTCATTTCAGAGGGTGGTATGTACAGGCTTCAGTGGAGTTGGGACCTGAAGATGTGTCCCTATTAGAGAGGTGTCCTCATTTCAGAGGGTGGTATGTACAGGCTTCAGTGGAGTCGGGACCTGAAGATGTGTCCCTATTAGAGAGGTGTCCTCATTTCAGAGGGTGGTATGTATAGGCTTCAATGGAGTTGGGACCTAAAGATGTGTCCCTATTAGAGAGGTGTCCTCATTTCAGAAGTAGTCTCAACCCACCTCGACCCAGCTCGTAGCCCCTTTCAAAATAGTTTGGATCGTCACTGAGGAAGCGAATTCCCTCAAAGTTGCTCTTGTACGTCATGGCTCCAGGTTCTCCTTGTCCTTCTGCCGCTGGTGCTGCTCTGCCGTTAGTCTGTACCACTCTAGCCTCTTGGTTAAACTGCTGTTGGATCAACCTGGCTATCTCAAGGTCGTTACTTGTATCAGCTGTGATATGTATGTGGGAACAGTGTGTGTGTGTGTGTGTGTGTGTGTGTGTGTGTGTGTGTGTGTGAGAGAGAGAGAGAGAGAGAGAGAGAGAGAGAGAGATGGAGACACATTTTTGTTGTAAGGACTTACGTTTTAAACTGACTCCAGCTCGTGATTCCTCCTCAGCCTGTAAGACACGAGCTAATTCTGTGTCACAATGTGTACCAGTGAATGCCTTCTTCCGGCACTCCAATTCTGGTTCCAATTCTGTTCCTGGTACACACGTCTGTCGTGGTTCGTGTAACTCTTCGGATGAGGGGAGGGGCGGATTAACCCGTTGTGCACCGGTTAATACTGGTTTTCCAAAAGTACCTCTCACTGGTTCAACCGACTCAGAGTCACTGTCCTGCAACACACTGTCAAAATCATTAAACTCCTCTTCGTCTGGGGCTGTGGTATTTTCAAGCTGAACTTGAGCTTTCTCCAACTCTAAGCCTCCCACACAAGCTGTCTTTTGTTGTGTAGGTGTTGTAACGGTTTGTTGGGTTGCTTCTGGCGTCAAGGGAGTCTCTGCAGATTTTTGTACGTGTTCAGCAGGCGAGGTAGACCGGTTAGATGGCTCGGGTGTAACTCGAGGGGCGTCACCACGTTCTGGGTTGTGGATTCGACAGGTGGACGTGTTTGAGCTACTCACCTCCTTCTTTGGACGAGGGGGAAGACTGTTTAGGTCGTTCAGTGGCTGTCTTGACGCTTTCTCGGTTGAGTTGACGGGTGACTGGCTGGTTACCCGTCTTCTGCTTCGCTTGGTGGTTGTAACTAACTCTGAAGCTTTCTGAGCGCTAGAGCCTTCTCTAATAGACTTCTTCGACGCACCACCGACCTGTTTAGAAGTCTTTCTTCCAGTCAGAACACGTTCTACCTCAGCTCGCCTCCCACTTGCTTGGTCAGGGTGAGGGGGTGTGGTCGGAATACTTGCGCATGCGCTCTTTTTTGTATCGCGATCCCTGTCACGACTGGGCTTTTCTCTCCACTTCTCTCTAACCTCAGCATAAAACTCCAAGCTCTTATCGATTTTGTGACACTGTGCCAGGGATCTTGCGAGAAGTTCTTCTGTGTTCTCGTCTATTCGTGTCCCACCTCTAGTTCTGTCTTCCGCCTGTTTGCAACCAGCGGGCCTACGGGTCTCATCTTTCGAGTCAGATTTCATTGCAACTGTAGCGGCTCTTTCACTAGAATGCCGTGGTGACGGGTGCACTTTCTTGTGACTCAACGGACAAGCGGCAACTTCGCTTGGTTTCCTAGGCAGCCAGGCCGAGAGCATTCTTTCTTCTTCGTCTCTGGAGCGCGCACTGGACGGCAAAAGGTGCGTACAGGTCGACCCTCTATCACTCTCCGAGCTCCCCCCGGTCGCTGTGACAGCTTTCGCGGCGCCAACTTTGCCGTAGCGCAAGTCACGTGTCGTTTCTACACCCGTTCTTGACGACGCGTCTTTCGAGGTAATACCGTCTGGTCGGAAATTATCCTGGGGATCATGGCTCCTGCTTAAAAAGGAAGAAGGAGGCACCAGCGTAAAGTGGCTAGGAGTCAGTAACTCTTTAGTTGCTTGCATGACTGAAATCATACGGACGAGGCGGGGCTGAAGTATATATATATATAGGTTGTGTTTATTTTTAGAATTGGATTACATCATACATGGTATTTTTAGTAGTACAATGATTACAATGTATCAACATCAACACATGTAAAGAACTGAAACTCAGTTTAGTAGAGAAGTGCGTTCGTCGTCTACGGCAACCACTCCACGGTGACGGCGCCGGTAGCGACACTGTTGTATACTCACACCCATAATACATGTTACTGACATCAGAAACACAAGACCTATACAAATTGTGTGATAAAAGCAAACATTTACATACAATGTACACAATACCATCTAATCAGGACGCCCCCAAATGAGGACATCTTCGATAAGCAGACTTTTCCTGTCCCAAATACCATATATTTCAACCCCTGAAATCAGGACACCTCACTGATCAGGCCGTCCCAAGGGCGTCCAGATTACACTGTGTAACCTCACCAGAGTGTAGGACTGCACCAATTATGCTCAATTTTTCATGGATTATGCTATGCTGCACTGCTCAAGAAATATGACAATTTTGCTCAAAGATTATGCTCGACAATTTTCTCACATTAGCACGCATTCTCACTCAGTTGCACATTTCCGAGCGCTAGTTAGAGCTTGAGGAACTGTGACATGACCACTAATTCAGCAGTTGGACTAGTGTTACCGGTTATACGCTCACTGATGCTGTTGCTTTCGATCAGTCTCTAACACATGCTTTTCTCTGCCAAGCCAGCCATTCGTGGAAAGACGAGAACCTAGAGATCCACATGCACACATCACAACCATGCCTAAAATGCTTGTAATACTAAGTAAAACGCTGGCATTATGCTCGATGCTCTCTGATACCAATTATGCTCAAAATTATGCTTGCATAATTGGCGCAGCCCTACCGAAGTTGGGTGCTGTGTACATGTACATGGAAAAACGTGTATAGCACACTGGTTCAAAAAGGCAACCACCTCACCAACCCACACCAGACATACAGACATGTACCAACCTCCCAATCCGACTCCTCCCCACACTGCTGCCTCCATTCCATATTTAGCTCCATACACTTTCCCCTTGAACTTGTTGGCTAGAGAATGAGTGAGGGACCCTTCTTCAGATGCCCAGAACACAGGCATCATCAACTGCATATGAGAATGTAGAGGTGTCCTGATTATTGAGGTGTTCCTATCACATACATGACTTTAATCATCCATGAACTCAAACTTGGTATTTAGGACAAGGCCGCGATAATGAAACCAGCTAGACACCAACCTCCAAATCAAGTATTGTGCATGAACAATCGCTTCAAGAGATGCTGAGAAAGGCAAGGCAACAACAACAACACAACAGAAAGGCAAAGCAACACAACACAACTCGCCCGAAACAGTCATTTTTCAAAGAAAAATTGGCTGCCTCGGGTGGGATTTGAACCCACGACCATCCGCTTTCCAGGTGATGCTCTTACCAACTGAGCTACCGAGGCAGCTCAGCTGTCATACACATACATGTATAGACACTACATAAAAACCATGTGCATAGCACACTAGGAATTTTAAGAAAGAAACCCACCCCATTAACCCACTCCAGACAAACATCACATATATAAGAGTAGGACACTGAATGCCCAGCCTTGAGAACTGGGAATGGTGGGTTAAAGATCTTTGATGGTACCAACTCTCCCCACACATCCAGTGCCCAAACTCTCACCACGTACATGTAGAGAGAGCACTGCACATATTAGCTTTATCCCTGCAATCATAAGCTCTTTTAGAGCTTAGCTGTTTTAAATTCTGCAATCTGATTGGTCAAGTGCGCGGTTTCTATTTCCCGTAGAAGACACGGTCCGTGAATTCTAAGTGCCACGGGCAATTAGCCAAGACTAAGACGGGTTGAAAAGAAGAGAATACAGCAACTATGATAACGAACGGAAAGCGAAACAGCAAGCGAGAAGGTCTAACTGTACTATACCTGCTAAATGTCGAATTCAGCTAGCCCGCGTGCCGAGTACCTTAGGGCAGAGGCGTGGTCAATAAGACTCGCGTGTAGTTAGTGTTTGAACGTTGGTAGACGGATACCAAACCTTGGCATTGCTGCAACGGCGGATAATTCTACACGGCTTCTGTTAAATTCAAACTATTGTTGTCTTGGAGTTAGCACGCTCTAAATTAGTTAGACGCTGTCGTCCGGGAAACCACGCGATTTAGAAAGCCTCGGGCCCCGTAGTAGCGTCCTCGCTGCGCTCGGACGCTACAGCCCCCGGGGCCCTCGGCTTTCTAAATCACGTAGTTTCCCGGACTTGGCGTCTAACTATTATTTAGACATGTACACATGTACAGTGGAATCCACTAATCTGGACACCCTTGGGACAGAAGAAAGTGTCCTGATTAGTGAAGTATCCTCGTTTCAGGTACACATTTGGGACAGCAAAATGTGTCCTGTTCATTGAGGTGCCCTATTTCAAGGAGTCCAGATTAGAGAGGTTCCATCTAAAAATAAGGTGTACAGAGAAAACCAGGCCAACGGTGGACAGGAGATTCGGGCTGGTTGGCCCTCATCAGCACCATGTATACCACATGGGAATTGAAAGCTACACTGTCCATATTCTATACCTGAGGCATTATGTATTCGGTATCACGGAAGTGACTCGTTCTTTTGAGCTGAAGGTTAATCTGTATTCTCTTAGCTGCTCTTATAACAGCTCCTAAAGGGTTAAATATTTTCACATAAAATTGAAAGGGTTAATACACACAAGTTAGAAAGGAGTTAAATTAATTCGAACTTGCCTGTAATAGGCTCAACATCTAAATACGAATCATGGAGCTCCCTATTCGGATAGAGTCCAGTTACATTATTAACGTAGCCAGGATCAGCGTCCAGGAAGTGTGGCTTGGACGCAAAAACTGGAGCATTCTGTGTGAAGACTGCAGTCAAATTGAGGACACCATTTGGGCCATAAGGATAGAAGCCTGGGTCTTGATTGGCACTAATAAGTTCATCTTCAGGCAGGATGAAGCGATAGGCCGTGACACCGTACAGCTTTATGTCTTCCTTGTATGAGAAGTAGCCTGATCTATGGGGTAGAGGGGGGTAGAGGGGGGAGGGGAGAGGAGGGGAGAGGGGGGAGAGGGGAGGAGAGGGGGGAGGAGAGAGGAGGAAGAGAGAGGGAGTGGAGGGAGGGGGGAGGAGAGGGGGGAGGAGAGAGGAGGAAGAGCAGAGGGAGTGGAGGGAGGGGGGAGGAGAGAGAGGGAGGAGAGAGGAGGGAGGGAAAGGGGAGGAGAGGGGGTGGAGAGAGGGGGGAGGGGAGAGGGGGAGGAGAGAGGAGGGGGAGGAGAGATGGGGGAAGAGAGAGGGGGGAGTGGGAAGAAAGAGATGAAGTGCCAAAAGTATAGAAACAAGGAAGCATCTATACAGCAAGGCAGGGGAAGATGGCGCGCAACAACGACTGTATAGCCTCCCCTCTAACATCCTTTAGCAGCCAGATTAAGTGAGGTGACCACTAAGTGAGCTTCAACTGTAACATATTACAATGTATAGTACATGTATATACATGTACCTGTACAGTTCACTGATGAAGGCAGTCAGGTTGTGATGTCGCTTGACATCAGGTGCGAACAAAAACCCACCAGTCCCGTTGATCATCTTAGCAGTCTCTGTTCCCCACCCTCCGTGCTCAAATATCTCAGTATGTCCATTCCACTTGACGTACTGACCAACACGACTTATATCACCTTTCCCTGTATAGACTGCATTGTCTGTGTCTATCTCGGTGCGATTCTGATCGAGAAAACGCAAGACACGAAACAAATAGAGTACGTATAAGTGAGGTGTTCTGATTTCAGGGGGTAAGTTGTACACAAACATGGTATTTGGGACAAAAAAATTGCCCCGTTTATTGAGAGGTGTCCCTTCATTTCAGGTGTAATTAACCCTCGGTGTGCACGCGCAGCGAGGGTTACAGTAGTTGGGTCTGTCTGTCTGTTAAGTCACATCTCACCTCTGGAGCGTCTGTTTGTCCTGAAAATGCTGTCACGTACTCAGCAGGCAACTGAGGTCAAAAGATTTGCGGGGTTTTCTCTGAAACCACTCCATTGCAGAGATCCAGTACTGCTCCGTTGAAAGCCATATGTACTGTCGGCCATTTTCCTGCGGAAAGCGCGCATGCGCATTATAGTCAATACCACGTGAAGTGGTTCGAATAAGTCTGTGGTATGAACTCATGCCACCGAGGGTTGTGCACTTTAGTGCATTCATTAGAGCCAGGAAAGTCCAGAATTGCTATGGACTTTCCTGGGATGTCCCAGGATTCATATGTATCTATATACCACATACATATGTATCTATATATCATCGTCTGCGTAGTCTTCGTCGCGAGCCCAGCCTCCTCCCCATCAAAAGGGGGTGAAGCCTCATCATGCATTTCGGCTCCACCCCCTTTACTGATGGGGAGGGGCTGTGGCTGCTCCTCAGACGGGGTTAACTAGTTGTCAGATAGGGGACATGGGACATCCCGGGACAGTCCGTGGCAACCTCAGACACATACCATTAGAGTGGTACCACTGTACAACATACCTCTAATCCAAAGAAGGGATTGATCATCCCAGCGTCTTGAGGAAAAAAATCTTCCAAAAGTTTATGCAATTCACTTAACAATTTATCATTATATCCAAATAATAAATCATCCACTGTGGTAGTCATGAACAGTGATGGTTCATGGGTTAGTTCCTCTGCCAACTCGTCAATTTCTTTCAAGATAAAATTGATCAAATCTTCGATATACTTATTGTCAGAATGTGGTTCGAGTTCTTCCAGTTTTAGAAATAAAACCTGTTAGTGAAAGAGGAACGATGTTCCATACAAATGTAGATTATGTAGGCAGTGGTGTAGACAGGATTTAGAGAAAGGGGTGCCGCGCACTAGTGCTTCGGAATTTTCGGCCAGAAGCCACACCTCTTTATTATGTAACCTTCTGCGGCTCGTGCACAACTGTGAAACATGTATTATACATCGGTTTGCTTGCAAATATCAACGGCGATAAACAGGGTGCTCTGAGGAACCTTCAGGTGAGATGTAAACTTGATGTACAGTAGCCTAGGCCTATAGTCTCAGGGGTGCTCAAGCACCCAAAGCACCCCTCCCCCTATCTACACCACTAGTAGGGATGGTACACCCTTAATCTCCAGGCTCTCTCCATCAAGTGTAGTTATTCATTAGACCAAGAGACTCCCAAAGCAATACAACACACAACACAATGCAACTCACCCAAGACAGTCATTTTCAAAGAAAAATGAGCTTCCTCAGGCAGGACTCGAACCCACGACATTCCGCATTCTAGGCAGATGCTCTACCAACTGAGCTACCGAGGCAGCTCAGCTGGCTTGGCCATCACACATACAAAGCAACACAACTCAAGGCAAAGCACCTCAACCAAACGACCAAACTAACGCAAATGTAGTATAGCATGACCTTTCACCCTTTGCAAAAGGGTGCATGTGACATAAATTGACCAAAAATCAAAACATTGCAAGAGGAGCACACAGTTGGCAAAAGCCTCCCCCCCGCCCCCCACAATGAATGAAACCATGCAATTGCCTCTACATAACTTCAAATTCAAATCATTTGTGATACTCACGTAGAGTGGAATATTGAGAGTAGTGATCTTATCTTTCTTGGGATCACCAGACGACCTTGTCGGCTCCAGTGTGTATGTTACATTGAGGTGATAGTTCACAATGGTGTCGTTGTTGTTCCACTTCAAGTTGAACTTGGTACGCCACTCCCTGGAGTATGAGCAAGACATGCGGTCATGTGGAGTATGAGCAAGACATGTAGTCATGTGATTATCACATGTGATTTATCACATGACTAGAGTGGAACCTATCTAATCCGGACACCCTTGGGACTTTGTTGCTTTGTATTGTGTATGTGATTCGGGCCCAGCCAGCTGAGCTGCCTCGGTAGCTCAGCTGGTTAGAACGACGCCTAGAAAGCGGAAGGTCGTGGGTTCGAGTCCCACCCGAGGCAGCATTTTTCTTTGAAAAATAACTGCTTTGGGCGAGTTGTGTTGTGTTGCTTTGTCTTTCTGTTGTGTTGTGTTGCCTTGCCTTTCTTTCTAAGCATCTCATGGATGATTAAAGTCATGCTATGGTACATACCTGTATGTATATGGTCCAACCTGAGCTACAATGGGGTGAGCCCCGGTCTTAACGACCTCATCTTGATTTGTGACGTTGAAAAAGTAGAACTTAGTGTAGAGTGGAGCACTAGACTTCTTGAACTGGCTTGTGCCTTCTGAGTCGGGAACCAGCTGTACTTGCTGTGGAAAGAGTGAAGCTTCTCTAAATATATGTTATGTGTTGAGTGTGGGAATATATGTACGCATGATTGTCCAATGAAATCATGGATTTCATGTAGGCCAGAGGCAAAGTATATTGCCACGGTTGGTGGCAATACAGAAAGTAAGGATCCACGCATTCTGCAATCTGATTGGAGGATTCAAAGTTAGCGAGCTCTAATGGTGGTAGTGTGGAGTACTGATTAATGAGTGATGTTGTCATTTAGATGGGTTGTCTGATTAGTGAGTGTCCTTTAGCCCTGATGAAAGTTGTCCTGATTAGTGAGGTGTCTTTTAGTCCTGATTAAGGTTGTCCTGATTAGTGAACCTAAGGGCTTACTCTGCACTTACAGCACATGCAAAAAACTGTCAACAATTTAGTGTAGTGTTAGGGTAGCAGGGTAGGGTAGTAGGGTGGTAGGGTAGTAGAGTGTTAGGGTAGTAGGGTAGCAGGGTACAGTAGTGTGATAGTATGGTAGTGTAGGGTAAGGTACTAGGGTAGCAGGGTAGGGTAGCAAAGTAGCAGGGTAAGGTACTAGGGTAGCAGGGTGGGGTAGCAAGGTAGGGTAGTAGGGTAGTGTTAGGGAAGTAGTATGGTGACGCTTTTTTTGCATGTACTGTAGGTTCACAGGTGTATAGTAGCAGGGAGTGTAGGAGTTGTTTACAAAATAAATATTGCCTTATTCTATTGTACTGGTTAGCTAATTCTCTAACAGGGTTTTATTCACATGTGGGGGGAGGGGGGTGGGTGGTTTTAGAGTAATATACATATATTTGTAGGAGCTGGATCAACTGGAAAGAACGGCAGCGCATGCGCTAAGCACGTTAGCGCCCCTATCCCCTAGCCTTAGCCCTAGCCCCTAGCCCTAGTCCCTAGCCTTAGCCCTAGCCCCTAGCCTTAGCCCTAGCCCCTAGCCCTAGCCCTAGCTCCTAGCCCTGGCCTATAATAAATTAGCGCATGCGCTACCTGCCGTTCTTTCCAGTTGAGCCGACCTTATTTCAACAGCCTACGCTCAACAGGTACCGCATCACGTAGACAATATATATCTGCGTCTTAGAAATAGTGAGTGTACATGTACACATGTATATACCTTGTCCACTGTGTCTTTGAACATTTTGTGGAGGACTGGACGAATGCCGATAGCTGTGCCCGCGACGCCTAATGAAATGGCCGCCGCCACGAGAAGGCAGACTCCACATGCAATTGGGTGCCTTGTACAACAGCCTGACTTCTTGGATTTACCTTCTGCCATGTTCCTTAGCTCCTGCGACGCATCAGATTCTGACATTACTCTATTTTGCACTGAGGGCGCGCCAGGCCAACGATATTAGTCTCGTCCAAAGACCCCAGACGATCGGTCAGCAGATTACCGCCCATGTGACCGCATTACGCATGCGCATAATCTTACAGAGACGCGCTAAAATTCAAACCAAAGACAAGTCAGGTTTTTAACATAAAAAGAAGTCTCTCATTTTTCCACAGACAGGATTACTACACTCTGGACATCTCAGGGAGAACTGTACTGAGGACTTCTGATTGGATTGTAGGTGAGTGTGGACTATATCAGCTAGTGCCTTAGTGGGGAGGGGGAGGGGGAGGTGGAGGGGGAGAGGGTGAGGAAAGAGGGAGAGAGAGAGGAGGGAGGGAGGGAGGGAGGGAGAGGGAGAGGGAGGGGGAGGGGGAGGGGGAGGGGGAGGGGGAGGGGGAGAGGGAGAGGAAAGAGGGAGAGGGAGAGAGAGAGAGGAGGGAGGGAGGGAGAGGAGATTTGAAGCAGTACTAGAATGATTTTCAAACATACTCTGATAAAATTTGGGTTGTCATTTGGTGTTGGAACTCGACGTATGTTCTGTATACCGACCTGCATGTACGAAACACCACATGTCAACGTATTCACACACCATTACACCACATCATGTAAGGAGACACACTTTTATGTAGGACACTTACTTTTGCCACATGTAAACATATTGTTGGCATTACACCGCTAATTTGAAATGTGGATACCTCAATAACCAGGATACATTTTACCCACTCTCTAATCAGGACACCTCACTAATCGGGACACCTCATTAATCAGGACACCTCACTAATCAGGACACCTCACTAATCAGGACACCTTACTAATCAGGACACCTCACTAATCAGGACACCTCACAAATCAGAACATCTCCCTAATCAGGACACCTCCCAAACAGGACACCTCACTAATCAGGACAGTCACTAATCAGGTCACCTCACTAATCAGGACACCACACTAATCAAAAGTGCCCTGAACTAGGCTTACTGCATGCTCCCCTACCTTCTCTGCTAACTCCTGTGCATATTCTATGTCCAGTTCATGAAGAGTCTCGATGTGGTCAGATGTGAAGGCTATAGGGACGAGAAGAAGGTTCTTCTTTCCCTTCTTGGAGAGAGCCTTTATGACATCTTCTGTCTGTGGACTGAGCCAGGGAAGAGGTCCAACCTGTGAGAAGGAGGGAGGGAGGGAGCGAGGGAGGGAGGGAGAGAGGGAGGAGGGGGAAGGAGGGAGGGAGGGAAGGAGGGAGGGAGGGAGAAAGAAGGAGGGAGGGAGAAAGAAGGGAGGGAGGGAGGGAGGAAGAAGGGAGGGAGGGAGGGAGGGAAGGAGGGAGGAAGGAGGGAGGGAGGGAGGGAGGGAGGGAGGGAGGGAAGGTAAAGTGAAATCCCTCTGGTACAGAAAGAAGTGTCCAGATTAGTGAGGTGTCAGGATTAAAACTACACAAACACAAGACAAAACCAATGCCTTGAATATCTTCATTTCAGAAGTCCTAATGGAATCCTCTGTACAAGAGGTGTGTACCTTGGACTGCCAGACCAGCCGGTAGGGGTGGGTGTGGCCCAAACCCTCCATCACATATTGCACAGTCGCACTGACTTCTTGAGGGTAAGGGTCTCCTCTGTTTACCACCTGAGAGGGAGAGGGAGAGGGAGAGAGAGAAAGGGGGAGGGAGGGAGAGGAGAAAGAGAAAGAGAAAGGGGGAGGGAGGGAGAGCAGGAAGTAGGGAGGGAGGGAGAGGAGAAAGAGAGAGAAAGGGGGAGGGAAGGAGAGCGGGAGGGGGAGAGGAGAAAGAGAAAGAAAGGGGGAGGGAGGGAGAGCGGGAGGGGGAGAGGAGAGAGAGAGAAAGGGGGAGAGAGGGAGAGCGGGAGGGGGAGAGGAGAGAGAGAGAGAGAGAGGGGGAGGGAGGGAGGGAGGGAGGGAGGGAGAGAGAGGGGAGGGAGAGGGAGATACCACATTTGCTCTACTAAACATAATTTGCATGAAGTGGTTATAACTTACCCGTAATGGTAGAGAGTGTGCAGAAAATAAAATCACGACATCGTCCTTCACGTCACCAGGAAATTTTTCAAGTTCTGTTCGAATGTTATCAACAAAAACCTGATGAAGAAAATAGAGTAAGACAAGTCACCATTTGGATGGGAGACACCGGCCCAGCTTTCAGGGGTTGAACGGCATTCAAACAAGGATTTTGGAACATTAACTAAGCCATTGAAGCTGTTATTTTTGAAGCTGAAATTTTTAAAACATATATTTTTCTAAGCTGTTGAAGCTGGCGTGTGTGCATGTATGTATGTGTGTGTGTCTGTGTTTGTGTGTATATATGTACGTAGAATTCATTTCTGTACTCTGTTTCTTTACTACTTCTTTCTTTCTTTTATCTAAGTAGTGCTCTGTGCAAGTGATTGTTCATGTGCACTGACTGCTCGCCAAAAATGCACTGAATTCACCTTTAGTCCCCCAGTATTATCCTCGACCCTAGGCTCTCTGCACAGATGCAATTTATTGCGAGTTGTGACTTTTGAACTTTGAACTGAAGAATAGTCTTACGGGGTTCAAAGGTCACAATGCATCCGTGCAGAGGAGTGCCCAAGGACGAGGTTAACCTACTACCTGAACTAGTCCTTTGTGGACGGGCCAACGATCGATGACAGACCACTTCACAGAGTCAGACAATCTGCCCATTTTGCTGAGATGTCTGTAGACTTCGTTGAGACTACTGCCGGAGGTAGAGCAGGAGTATTGCTGGTATTGACTGAATGCTACTGCTCTCTGGATGCCATCTCTGAGAGGGGGGGGGGGGGAGGGAGGGAGGGAGGGGAGGAAGGGAGAAGGGAGGGAGGGGAGGAAGGGAAGGACTTAAAGATCATATCTCAAGTAATGTACAGGCTTCAGTGGAAGATGTGTCCCTATTAGAGAGGTGTCCTCATTTCAGAGGGTGGTATGTACAGGCTTCAATGGAGTTGGGACCTGGAGATGTGTCCCTATTAGAGAGGTGTCCTCATTTCAGAGGGTGGTATGTACAGGCTTCAATGGAGTTGGGACCTGAAGATGTGTACCTATTAGAGAGGTGTCCTCATTTCAGAGGGTGGTATGTACAGGCTTCAATGGAGTTGGGACCTGAAGATGTGTCCCTATTAGAGAGGTGTCCTCATTTCAGAGGGTGGTATGTACAGGCTCCAATGGAGTTGGACCTGAAGATGTGTCCCTAAGAGGTGTCCTCATTTCAGAGAGTGGTATGTACAGGCACGCACTGAGGATAGCTCTCTACCAAATTCAAACCTTGCCATCTCATCCAGAGCATCCCCAGCCAATGGATGAGCATATCGGAATCCAACATAATATTTATGTGGAGCCGTCTCTGGGCTTATCTTATCTAGGATCTCTACCATCCCTTGTCCCTGAAGGTCTGTCCATTTCTTTATGGGAGAGCCCCCTCCAATTTCTTCATAATGTTTTTTGACGACGGACGTTCTTCTCTTAGCAATGAGTGGACCAAGCTGACTGTGTGCGTGTGTATGTGTTGTGTGTGTGTGCATGTGTGTGTGAGAGAGAGAGGGAGAGGGAGAGGGGAGAGAGAGAGAGAGAGAGAGAGAGAGAGAGAGGGGGAGAGAGAGAGAGGGAGAGAGAGAGAGGGAGAGGGAGAGGGAGAGGGAGAGGGAGAGGGAGAGGGAGAGGGAGAGGGAGAGGGAGAGGGAGAGGGAGAGGGAGAGGGAGAGGGAGAGGGAGAGGGAGAGGGAGAGGGAGAGGGAGAGGGAGAGGGAGAGGGAGAGGGAGAGGGAGAGGGAGAGGGAGAGGGAGAGGGAGAGGGAGAGGGAGAGGGAGAGGGAGAGGGAGAGGGAGAGGGAGAGGGAGAGGGAGAGGGAGAGGGAGAGGGAGAGGGAGAGGGAGAGGGAGAGGGAGAGGGAGAGGGAGAGGGAGAGGGAGAGGGAGAGGGAGAGGGAGAGGGAGAGGGAGAGGGAGAGGGAGAGGGAGAGGGAGAGGGAGAGGGAGAGGGAGAGGGAGAGGGAGAGGGAGAGGGAGAGGGAGAGGGAGAGGGAGAGGGAGAGGGAGAGGGAGAGGGAGAGGGAGAGGGAGAGGGAGAGGGAGAGGGAGAGGGAGAGGGAGAGGGAGAGGGAGAGGGAGAGGGAGAGGGAGAGGGAGAGGGAGAGGGAGAGGGAGAGGGAGAGGGAGAGGGAGAGGGAGAGGGAGAGGGAGAGGGAGAGGGAGAGGGAGAGGGAGAGGGAGAGGGAGAGGGAGAGGGAGAGGGAGAGGGAGAGGGAGAGGGAGAGGGAGAGGGAGAGGGAGAGGGAGAGGGAGAGGGAGAGGGAGAGGGAGAGGGAGAGGGAGAGGGAGAGGGAGAGGGAGAGGGAGAGGGAGAGGGAGAGGGAGAGGGAGAGGGAGAGGGAGAGGGAGAGGGAGAGGGAGAGGGAGAGGGAGAGGGAGAGGGAGAGGGAGAGGGAGAGGGAGAGGGAGAGGGAGAGGGAGAGGGAGAGGGAGAGGGAGAGGGAGAGGGAGAGGGAGAGGGAGAGGGAGAGGGAGAGGGAGAGGGAGAGGGAGAGGGAGAGGGAGAGGGAGAGGGAGAGGGAGAGGGAGAGGGAGAGGGAGAGGGAGAGGGAGAGGGAGAGGGAGAGAGGAGGGGGGAAGGACATAGAGATCTTAAAAGTGTGCTATACATACACCATGTATACATACATATGTGACCCACCAACCAGCCTTGTGCATACATAGCGAAACTCCATACATAATCCTTACTTCTGAGCTGGAAGTTGCATGATGTCTCTGTCACTGAATATCCTCAACAAGTAGTCGTACACGTCATCTAGGTTCTGAGGTCCTCCCATGTTCATCATCAGTATCCCTGTCTTGGGGCTGGTGCTGTAGGAGGGATGAGGGATTAGGTGTCACAAGTAAGACAGAGTTTATTCATTAAGACACTCTCTAATCGGAACATAGTCTAACCACCATGTCTTCAGCCTCGAGGACAGAGAGAGGAACCTAGTCCAGATGGAGATCATCACTGGTGGTGCCTATTCTAAGAAGCAGCACAGGAAAACGCCCGCATGGATATCGCACCGCGTCGTCCATGTTTACACCATCAATACTCCGTGTTTGCAAGTCCGCAACAGTGCGGAAGTCCGTATGGGACCAATCAAAAGCAGAAAGTCCATTTTTTTTACTATTGGTCCCATACGGACTTCTACGGTATAGGTACAGACTTGTACAGTGTGTAATGTGGTGTAAACACGGACGTCTTGACCTGCTGTTTCCCGTATCCCTGCAGGCATTTTCCTGTACAACCAACACGATGAATCCCATATCTGTCGCATCAGGTAACCTGCCCACCTACTAATACATATCTTGAATCACGAGGGAACCTGATTATTTAGAGACTCACTGTATGAGAGATGCTATTACTATTAGGGCATCCGATTAGGACAGCTCTAAATTAGGTAACACGACCAATTAAAGTAAGCATTTCTTCTTCAAACTTCAATTCTTCTGTCACATATATACATTGGAGGAGTGGTTACAGTGGAACCCCTCTAATCAGGACACCCTGAGATGAGGACACCTTGATAAAAAGGGCACTTTTTGCTGTCCTAAATGCTAATTTTGTGTACATTTCAACCCCTGAAATCAGGACACCTCACTAATCAGGACACTATTCTTCTGCCCCAAGGGTGTCCGGATTAGAGAGGTTCCACTGTATACATGCAGTGTACACTGTACAGTACAGTTCATACCTGGAGGGGATGGACAGGTATTTCCTCATTCCCTGGCTTTGGCTGCGGAGGGCATTGGCCCGCGTCAAGGCCACTTGAGCTAACCGCAACATCAATGATTTTACTGCACATGCAGTGAAGTGTTACTTGTTGAAATAATTTTGCAAAATGGGGTGATATAAAACTGCAACTCACCTTAGAGAACAGTGTGGAGAACAGTTCTAGCAGAAGACACTCCTTACGTTTGTGTAAAGCGGAAACAATTGCACGCCGCGATAGCCTCAAATTAACGCCCACCGTCTAATCTTACAATTATTGGCGTAATTATTCATGTACTATTATGTAACCTCAAAACACTCAGAGCCAACACACTGAGAGAAATCATGGCCGAGACTGAGATGTTCGAAGCGTTGCTGAAAGTGGTCATAATCGGTGACTCCTCAGTGGGCAAGACTTGCATCATCCTTCGTTACGCACAGGAAACCTTTCGTGAAAATTTTCTAAGCACAATCGGTGAGTGTTTTCACTGCTCGTATGGCACGCAGAGAACCTACTAGCCGGGGGTGGGGCTCAAACGCTTTTAATTCACGCGTATCTCAATCAGTAAAGTAAATTCCCTTCTTGAAAGACCGTTTTCTGTCACATACATGTACATGCGAAGAATGAACAATTATCCGCAAACGTCGCCGCCTCTAGTTGAGCTTCTAAGCTTTTTCGTTAGCGTACTAAGACTAAGCTAATAGTACTCCAGAACTTCCTTACGTTTTTCAGTAAGGAGAAACTGCTACTTAGTCACAGTATCGTTGTGACGACGTTGTTTATGATAGGCCAAAACAAGACGATATATATAAAGCATGAATATTTCCCAAACAGTGTAAGTGTATAGGGTATGTTCATATTGCGTGGGAGTGTTCTCTGCTAAGTCTATAGAAGTCTATAGATAGACGTACGGCCTCACAAGACTAACAAGGAAGCATTAGGTCTGGAACTTTGTGGGGAGTATCACTATAGCTTATAAGGCAGGTACAGTGGATACTCCCGTGAGCATAATAGGTGGTATGTAGTTGGACAATCAACACTGGGGAGTGCTACAGACAGTTGGAGTGGCATGTGAGCATTGACTCAACATTGTAGTAGTGTAAAGGAAGTTTAATGTTGGAATAGAATTTAATCAAAGGAAGAATCAACTGACTGTATAGCATGGCAGTTGTTCCATAAATCATATTTAATAGCAACAGGAATATTGTACATATATATAACAGTAAGCCTTTTATTCCTTGAATCATTGTTACTCTGCTATAAATTAGTCCTTGTGTCATTATTACTCTGCTATAAGTTAGTCCTTGTGTCATTATTAGTCCGCTACAAGTTAGTCCTTGTCCTTGTGTCATTATTAGTCTGCTATAAGTTAGTCCTTGTGTCATTATTAGTCCGCTACAAGTTAGTCCTTGTCCTTGTGTCATTATTAGTCTGCTATAAGTTAGTCCTTGTGTCATTATTAGTCCGCTACAAGTTAGTCCTTGTCCTTGTGTCATTATTAGTCTGCTATAAGTTAGTCCTTGTGTCATTATTAGTCTGCTATAAGTTAGTCCTTGTGTCATTATTAGTCTGCTATAAGTTAGTCCTTGTGTCATTATTAGTCCGCTATAAGTTAGTCCTTGTGTCATTATTAGTCCGCTATAAGTTAGTCCTTGTGTCATTATTAGTCTGCTATAAGTTAGTCCTTGCGTCATTATTAGTCTGCTATAAGTTAGTCCTTGTGTCATTATAGTCCGCTACAAGTTAGTCCTTGTCCTTGTGTCATTATTAGTCTGCTATAAGTTAGTCCTTGTGTCATTATTAGTCCGCTATAAGTTAGTCCTTGTCCTTGTGTCATTATTAGTCTGCTATAAGTTAGTCCTTGTGTCATTATTAGTCCGCTATAAGTTAGTCCTTGTGTCATTATTAGTCTGCTATAAGTTAGTCCTTGTGTCATTATTAGTCCGCTATAAGTTAGTCCTTGTGTCATTATTAGTCTGCTATAAGTTAGTCCTTGTGCCATTATTAGTCTGCTATAAGTTAGTCCTTGTGTCATTATTAGTCCGCTATAAGTTAGTCCTTGTGTCATTATTAGTCCGCTATAAGTTAGTCCTTGTGTCATTATTAGTCCGCTATAAGTTAGTCCTTGTCCTTGTGTCATTATTAGTCTGCTATAAGTTAGTCCTTGTGTCATTATTAGTCTGCTATAAGTTAGTCCTTGTGTCATTATTAGTCCGCTATAAGTTAGTCCTTGTGTCATTATTAGTCCGCTATAAGTTAGTCCTTGTGTCATTATTAGTCCGCTATAAGTTAGTCCTTGTGTCATTATTAGTCTGCTATAAGTTAGTCCTTGTGTCATTATTAGTCCGCTATAAGTTAGTCCTTGTGTCATTATTAGTCTGCTATAAGTTAGTCCTTGTGCCATTATTAGTCCGCTATAAGTTAGTCCTTGTGTCATTATTAGTCTGCTATAAGTTAGTCCTTGTGTCATTATTAGTCTGCTATAAGTTAGTCCTTGTGTCATTATTAGTCCGCTATAAGTTAGTCCTTGTGTCATTATTAGTCTGCTATAAGTTAGTCCTTGTGTCATTATTAGTCCGCTATAAGTTAGTCCTTGTGCCATTATTAGTCTGCTATAAGTTAGTCCTTGTGTCATTATTAGTCCGCTATAAGTTAGTCCTTGTGTCATTATTAGTCTGTCATTTGGTGACTGGTATAACAGTCCTTGTATCATTATTACCCTGCTAAGAGACTGATTGTCATAGCAGGCTACTATTAATGATGCAATTGGGGACTAACTTTTAACCTGCTATATGTCAGTCCTCTCATCATTATCAGTAGTCCTAGCCTTGATCCCAGGCCACAGTGCCACAAAAAAAACGCCTGCCTACCCTCCATCTTTGCACGAGGTTTCTTATTGTGTCAAAATTGTGTGTTTGGGGATAGGGTACTCTATATCTTTGGAGACCTGGGGTTGAGGCTATAACAGTTCTTTGCATCATTAATAGCCTGCTAATAACAGCTAACCTACTCCGCAGGTGTTGATTTCAAAACGAAGACAGTCGAGATAGAGGATAGGAAGTATAAGTTGCAGATGTGGGACACAGCAGGACAGGAGAGATATAACACCATTAGGAAGGGGTTCTACAGAGGAGCCAAGGTTGGAAATTCTCTGATAGGGACACATCTTCAGCTCCCAACTCTGTACATACCACCCTCTGAAATGAGGACACCTCTCTAATAGGGACACATCTTCAGGTCCCAACTCCATTGAAGCCTGTACATACCACCCTCTGAAATGAGGACACCTCTCTAATAGGGACACATCTTCAGGTCCCAACTCCATTGAAACCTGTACATACCACCCCCTTAAATGAGGACACCTCTCTAATACGGACACATCTTCAGGTCCCAACTCCATTGAAACCTGTACATACCACCCTCTGAAATGAGGACACCTCTCTAATAGGGACACATCTTCAGGTCCCAACTCCATTGAAACCTGTACATGCCACCCTCTGAAATGAGGACACCTCTCTAATAGGGACACATCTTCAGGTCCCAACTCCATTGAAGCCTGTACATACCACCCTCTGAAATCTGAACTTTACAATAAAGCTCATCTGTTTATCTGCAATTGCCCTCATCAACAGACACTATATCTCTTTGTATTTTACAGGGGGTAATAGTTGTATATGACATCACTAATCCTGATAGTTTTTCACATCTATCGAAGTGGGTCCACGATATAACTACAGTGAGTGTCTTAACTCAGTGAATGAGGGAGGGAGAGGGAGGGAGAGAGGAAGGAGGGAGGGAGGCAGAAAGAGTATTTGGGTCTACATGTGTATGCTAACTATGCCCCACTCTGTGAATGAGGGAGGGAGAGGGAGGGAGAGAGGAAGGAGGGAGGGAGGCAGAAAGAGTATTTGGGTGTTTTATTCTATTCCCCACTCTGTGAATGAGGGAGGGAGGTAGACAGAAGGAGTATTTGGATCTTTCTTTATGCTATGCCCCATGCAGAATTGTACCAATGGCGATGAAATGCCTGTCATTCTCATACTTGGAAATAAAACTGACCTCGAGAGTGAAAGAAAAATCCAGACAGACGTGGCAAGACGTGCGGCTGAAGAGTTTGACACACTGTTTGCTGAAGTCAGTGCCAAGACAGGAAAAGGAATAGAGGCGGTGAGAAATTGGGGGGACAAGGGGGGCAATTGCCCCCCCCCCCTCCAGGCTATGATCAATTCAACATAGGACAGTCTCTACACAAGGCTAGCCCCCTCAATTTTAGGAAGTTCCGATTTAATTCCTAGAAAAATCCCCAATGTGTATGTGGATGGTCATGGGCTCGAGTCCCACCCGAGGCAGCTAATTTTTTCTTTGAAATGTAACTGCCTTGGGCGAGTTGTGTTGTGTTGCTTTGTCTTTCTGTTGTGTTGTGTTGCCTTGCACTTCTTTCATGGATGATTGAAGTCATGTATATGCACCTCTCTGCAGGCTCTGGACAATATGGCTAAAGATATGGTAAGAGTTCTACAACAGAAAGATGACGACAACCTTACAGATTACAGTTTGAGGCTGGGACACACTGTAGTACGAGACTCAAACAACTGCTCCTGCTAATATTAAATGTATATCATATAATGTGTATGCATGTTGGGTTCTAATTTTATTTTTATATCAATCCATGCACAAGTATTATTAGATATGTATATATTATAAAATTGATTTTTTTACATACATGTAGTGATAATTACACTGGAGTGATCATGTTGTGCAATAACTATAGGAGTATGGATGACAATAGGGCTATGTGTCTCCAGTCATTATAGCTAAAAATTCCTCTTGGTTTACTGGAAGTGGAAAGATAAGACTCATAATTGAAGATATTGTAACCAGGACCCTGCATGAGTGTGCATTTTCAACCATTTTGCATGGGTGGGTTAGGGATTCCACAGTCTCTCTACTTTTTTCACTCCCCTTCTTCCTCTCTCCTAGTTTGCTGTCACTTCCCTCCTTTCTCATTCACTCTCCTTGCTCCACCGCCCTCTCTCCACACCTCTCTCCTCTCACTTCACACCCTCTCTCTCCTCTCAGGCTCCCCTCTCTCCTCTAACTTCACCCCTCTCTCTTCTCACTTCACACCCTCTCTCTCCTCTCAGGCTCCCCTCTCTCCTCTCACTTCACCCCTCTCTCCTCTCACTTCACACCCTCTCTCTCCTCTCAGGCTCTCACTTCACCCCTCTCTCCTCTCACTTCACCCCTCTCTCCTCTCACTTCACCCCTCCCTTCTCTCACTTCACACCCTCTCTCTCTCCCTCCATCCCTTCTCTCCCCATCCCTCCCTCCCTCACTCTCTCCATCATTGTCAGTATCAAATTCCTCTATCATTGCCCTCAGTTCATCTTCACTCATATTCTCTTCAAGTTCACGAGCAACACGTCGCAAGTTCCTCAAACTGATCTTCCCTGAACACAGTGTGTGTGTGTGTGTGTGTGTGTGTGTGTGTGTGTGTGTGTGTGTGTGTGTGTGTGCGCACACATGTGAGAGAGCTTTCTATATTAAACCACACACTTCTTGAACACAGTGTCAGAATATTGTGTGTTTCTAAAACTGACCAGTATTGTCTTCATCAAAAAGCTGAAATGCTTTAATTATTTCTTCTCGAGGGTCTCTCTGGAGGACCCAGTCTGTCACTGCAGCACAAAAGGATACAGATAACAACACCTTCTGAAATAGGACACCTCTCTAATAGGGACACGTCTTTGGGTCCCAATTCCATTGAAGCCTGTACATACCACCCTCTGAAATGAGGACACCTCTCTAATAGGGACACATCTTCAGGTCCCAACTCCAACAATAAGCTGTACATATGTATTACTTGTTTCGGTGAAATCTGCTAAAGTTATTTTGCCAGTATTCTCCTTGTCATAGTCACTCATAATCTTCAAAACATCGGCTTTCTTTACATCAAACCCCAGAGCTCTGATTGCTACCTACAGAGAAGAGAGAGAGAGAGAGAGAGAGAGAGAGAGAGAGAGAGAGAGAGAGAGAGAGAGAGAGAGAGAGAGAGAGAGAGAGAGAGAGAGAGAGACCAGACTCAGTGGCTGAACGGTTATGGTCAAAAGCTGTGGACTGGGAGGTCAGTGGATCGATACTCGCAACGGGCATTCTTTCTCTGACCGGACCTTCACCCAGGGTCTTAAAATAATTGGGAAGAAGCCTCATGCCTTTGTGTTCTGCGCCTTGGTGCCTTTAAAATAGGTATTAGCCCTATGCCCAAGTAGGCAATCACAACTGCATGTGGCCTCGATGTGTTCAATGATGACATCATTGCTACCACCTAAGAGGTACATGGCCACCATTGCACTACGTGCGCCTGGGTGTGGTCAACCCAGTAGGCACAGGTGGCATGCCTCCCACCCATCATGGGTTGGTTTGAGAACACGAACGAGAGAGAGAGAGAGAGAGAGAGAGAGAGAGAGAGAGAGTCATTACTCATAGTTGACCCTCCAAAGATACCTTCAGTTCATGATAATCCAGCGCCTGATCCTTGTCTGAGTCGAAGAGAGCAAAAGCTTCCGTTATCTCTTGTTTCTGTTCTTCTGTAAGTTCTCTCCTCTTTCTTCTCCGACTCCCTCGCTCTCCGCTTGCCTCAGTTCTCCCCACACCAACTACACTCATGCTTTTAGGCTAAATTTAGCAGGCCCCCCGTTTTTTGTTTTTCCCGGGACTACTGTACTATCACGTGATCGTCACGTGATAAAATGAATTACATCACTACCGCAATCTTAATAGTGGGAGGAGCTTCATACTCCAGCTGTCGTTTCGCTATAAATATATATAGCGCGGAGCCTACCTAGTAGCCCAGAGCAGAGGCTCTAGCCTAGAGCTGTTTGTGGTGGTTGTCAGCGTAAAGAATATAATATCTTGAAAGTGGACACGAGAAGAAGAGCATGGCAGCCTCTGAGCACGAGCTGGAGCCAGACCTGGTGAGTTTACAATATTGCAGACATTTTATCATGTTAGGCTATCACACAGTAGCTGCCGCGAAGTGTGTTTTCATTCAACCTGACCTGCTGGAGAATGTATATTCTCTTTGAAGTGGAATTTACCAAGTCGGACACCTTTAGGATAGTACTATAGTATAGTGAGTCTCGTGATTTGCACAAAGCGGGACGTAATGCATTACTCTTTCTCAATATAAACAAGTTATGCTTTTAACGTATTACAGAGTTTCTCTATATTCTCTCTCTTTTCTCTCCTTTCCCCTCTCCTTCCCTTCCCTTCCCCCTCACTTACTGCCCTCTCTCCCACTTCCCCCTCTCTTCCTCCCCTCTCTCCCCTCTCTTCCTCCCTCCCCTCCTCTCTCTCCCCCAGAATAAAGCTCCACCTCACTTAGAAGGCGATCTGCTGAAGCAGAGAAATGTTGCAGTCAGGAAGAAAGGATGGAAGAAATACTTCTTCATTGTAAGGCCATTATACTGCCACTACTACTCATTCAAGTCTAGGCCATCGCAGAGCAGCTATGCAAACACAGCATTGATGAGGGCCAACCAGCCCGAAACAGCTGTCTGCTGTTTGCCTGGTTTGCTCTGTGCGCACCTATTTTCAGAGTTAGCGTACCAGTTACCAAGGCTGGGCATCCCAGTGTCTGCTCCTGTGTAATGTGTTGTCATGTGTTTGTGTTACTTTCTCGTCTTTATTTAGCTAGTGCCCTACACATACATACAGTGGTTATGGATGCATGTGTGTTTATGGAAACAGCTATAATAGAGGTCAAATTGCTTACTTTGCAATATACATATACGTGTGTGTGTGTGTGTGTGTGTGTGTGTGTGTGTGTGTGTGTGTGTGTGTGTGTGTGTGTGTGTGTGTGTGCGCGTGTGCGTGTGTGTGCACGTGTGCATGTGCGCGTGTGTGTGTTCACAGCCAACAAGATGTGTTGTACTAGTCCAAGATAATCATCTTGTTTGACTGTATTCATGTAATACTTGTAGTCTAATACATGTTAAAATTGTAGGTCAAAGTGTTGTTTTTATGTTAATTGTAACAATGAAATGTAGAATATGTACAATTGTCTATTGACCGTCTAGAATTTCAGGCAGCTAGAAATGTACATGCATCTGTTTTAGCAGATTACAGTGGAATCCCTCTAATCAGGACTCCCTGAAATGAGGACACCTCAATAAACAGGACACCTTTTGCTGTCCCAAATGCCATGTTTGTGTACAATTTAACCCCTGAAATCAGCACACCTCACTAATCAGGACACTTTCTTCTGTCCCAAGGGTGTCCGGATTAGAGAGGTTCCACTGTATGTACTCGTACACAACAGAGGAAAGTGTCCTGATTAGTGAGGTGCCCACATATCATAGTACATAGTATGGGACAGGAAATTCCAATCTGATATCTTCATTTCAGGGGTTAATGGGATAATACATTGTACATTGAAAAAACAATTACATGTGAATTAATCAAATAGCCTAAATGATGGAAACACTGTCAACCAAACATCAATGCCAAGTCATTATGAAAGATCCTGAAAAAAACTCAGGATCCAGCTGGGATTCGAACCCAGGACCTTCTGATTACTAGTCAGACACATGTAGAGCATGTACAGACATGTAGAGCATGTACAGTAGCTAAATGAATTCGTAAAGAAAAGAAAGGAACCCACCTCACCAACCCATATGAACACTCCAAACCCCTCCCCCCCACAGGTTATCGAAGATCACTTAAAGTATTTTCGCAAGAAAGAAGACTATGAGAGTGGGAAGGAGCCGATATCTCTAATGAGACTCTCACAAGTCAAGGACATCACAGAGGCGGTGTTTCCTGCAGTGCCCAAAAAGCACCACCTCAACTGTGGTTTCTCTCTGGTGGCATTCCACGAGAAGACGAAACAGGAACAGACATTCAACCTTCTAGCAGAGGTGACGGTTATCAGTTAGCCCCATCTTGTCTGGTCTTCACTAGTGGAGGGAGGAGGGGAGGGAGGTAACCCTCCAAGATTGGGGGGGGGGGGGGGGGGGGGGGGTAACCTAAGTTACAGAGCACTTTTACTAAGTTTCCCAAGGGGGAAAATCTTTTTGCACTGAAAAACACACAGCTTGCTCACAGCCAGAAACTAATAATGCACATCCCTGGCATGTTTATATACATCATGTGATTATTATGTAACTGGTAAGTCTTGTCTAGTCCCCTCTGCATGAACCAATCACAAAGAACTTGCTTTATTAATTTACGTACTATCACCTCACAATGCCCTGCATTCTCAGCATTCCTCTAGTTAGCCATAAATGTACATGTATTTGTTGTGCTGCATATGCCGTCAGCTTTTGTACACATGTTTACTGGCATGATTTGTATTTTCGGTTTCATGTGAAATGAAAACATGATTTTGGAAGAGAATCGGTTGCAATAAACACTCAGAATGTGTAAGAGAACCAGCGGATCTTGAACCCACAACAATCTGTGTTTAGATATGCATACATGTCTTACTGGACTGCTGAGCTGAATAATGTGCTTTCCATGAAATGAAAAACACTTGCTTTTTGGAAGAACACATGACACAACTCATAGAACTCGAACCCACAACACTCTGTGTTACGATATGCATGGCTAATTACTCCGTGAGATGCTTAGATAGACAAGGCAAGGCAACACAACACAACAGAAAGACAAAGCAACACAACACAACTGGCCAAAAGCAGTCATTTTTCGACTGATACACCTTTGACCTCTATCTGTAGCTGTGCAAACTTACACATGCACAAATGAAAAAGCACGTATAGTATATGGTTTGAGTCCCACTCGAGGTAGCTAATTTTTTTTTGTGAAAAATAACTGCTTTGGGCGAGTTGTGTTGTGTTGCCTTGCCTTGTCTTTCTAAAGCATCTCATGGATAATATAAGCTGCCCAACTGACATTTTGTGCGGGGGAATGAATGCTCCCTTCCTATGCCACTGTAATGATAGAAGCAAGACCACTCATCGGCTCTATCTGTACATGTACCAAAATACCAAAGTTTGAGTTCACCTGTTAATCAGGTTGAAATGCTTTGTGATTTGTATGCAGGATTCGGCCCAGCCAGCTGAGCTGCCTCGGTAGCTTAGTTGGAAGAGCATCACCTGGAGAACTGATGGTCGTGGGTTCGAGTCCCACCCGAGGCAGCCAATTTTTCTTTGAAAAATGACTGTTTCGGGCGAGTTGTGTTGTGTTGCTTTGCCTTTCTGTTGTGTTGTTGTTGTTGCCTTGCCTTTCTCAGCATCTCTTGAAGGATTGTTCATGTACACCACAGAGCAGTAATAGCAAGACACAGTGGGTCCATGGACTTCGCTACGTCAAGTCTTACTGGTCAAAACGGAAGGTTCGTGAGACGATTCTTTCGGAAGAGAAGGAGAGAGAACTGTTGGCTAGAATTTTGAGAGAGGAGGAAGATGAGGATGATGATAGGGAGGTAGGTCATGTGACTGTCATGTGACATTTGTGATGTCATGTGACATGAGATATACAGTAGTGGCTATGACATGTGACTGTTTTGTTGGCTTATGTGACTATCATGTGACTTGTCATGTGACAATGTCGTGGTGTCATGTGACCTGGTTTATGCAGATACTGACAGAGTATTGGGAGGACATTCCAGCTGATGGAGAGGTCAACAGGTCAGACATCACATGATGATCACATGACATCACATGACACGTACACTCTTTGTTGTGTAGCATGTCTCTGACAGTACACTTCGGTAACGGTTCCAAAGTCTCAGCCAAGGTGTCGCCGTTGGATACGACCTCTGACCTTTTGGAGAGCATAAAGGATCAATTGACGTCATCGTCCACACAGCTGTGGCTAGTGGACCATTGTGGAGTCGGTAAGACTAGACCATATCTGATAAACTGACTCCTTTTGCTGTCCCAAATGTTTAACATGTATGTACAATGTACATGTACATGTGTATACATGTACATGTACGTGAGTTGCATTGTGTTGTGTTGTGAGTGGGTGAGTTGTGTTGTGTTGTGTTGTGAGTGGGTGAGTTGTGTTGTGTTGTGTTGTGTCGTGAGTGGGTGAGTTCCATTGTGTTGTGTCGTGAGTGGGTGAGTTCCATTGTGTTGTGTTGTGTTGCCTTGGGAGTCACTTGGTCTGAATATTTCATGTGTATGTACTTTTCAACCCCTGAAATCAGGACACACACGAGAACACCTCCTGTCTGTATACGATATCCCAATAGTGTCTGGATTAGAGAGGTTCCACTGTTATCTAGAAGGCTTCCTGTACTTTCACTGTCATTTTAACCACGCACACACATACAATAGATACTATTCTGGAGCCACAGGAACATCCTGCTGGGTACTTGTCAAAGGCATATCGCTTCTACGCACTTGACCATTCTCAAAGGGTGGGTACGAGTGTGTGTGTATGGGGGGTTGTAACTCCATTACCACCCTCTGAAATGAGGACACCTCTCTAATAGGGACACATCTTCAGGTCCCAACTCCATTGAAGCCTGTACATACCACCCTCTGAAATGAGGACACCTCTCTAATAGGGACACATCTTCAGGTCCCAACTCCATTGAAGCCTGTACATACCACCCTCTGAAATGAGGACACCTTTCTAATAGGGACACATCTTCAGGTCCCAATTCCATTGAAGCCTGTACATACTACCCTCTGAAATGAGGACACCTCTCTAATAGGGAGCCTGTACATACCACCCTCTGAAATGAGGACACCTCTCCAGTGGATGTCTCTCTGTATTACAGGTGTTAGTACTGTTCTACGGAGATGAAGATCAGTTCGAGGTAATAACTGTGTCGTCAAAAGCGACTGCAGAGGAAATTATCAGCAAGAAGGATGTCAAGGTTGCACTTGATCTGGCAGGAATTAACAACAGGTTCATACATGTACCAGTAGGACTATATGTTGCAT
>OZ019952.1:1528198-1532807 GCA_963970385.1 Theonella swinhoei | reverse complement strand
TGAACATAGCAGGTGTATATCTGAAAATATACACCAATTGAACATAATTATGGTTTATTAGCCAGTGGAGCAAGCAGCTGGCATGATTTTCTATATATATATATATGTATCTGACGATTTGGCCCCACATATAAACTGTGTATTGCATATCGGACCCGCAAGGCCCGGAGACTGCCTGCGCGCTACGTGCAAACGTAACCAGCCCTACCTCTTCTGCTCACCATCAATGTGGGTTGAATATTGATTATATATATATATATATATACGTATATATATATATTGGCGAGCGTAGCAAGCCTTTCCTAGTGATGTGAATGGGCGAATTTCTCTCTCTCTCTCTATATATATATATATATATATGTAACCCGCACTGTCCAGTCCATACCATAATGCCGTATGTGCTTCTAATTTTGCGTGGACACTCCCACTCACCAACAATGCTTAGTATTCCACTAGTATGTGTGAAACCTGGTACATTGGGATGCTTAGTATTATGTATGAGTGGGAGTGAACCCAACTAGTTGTACTGCTGGTAATGAATAAACAAAACAAAATATTGAAACTGAAAGGATAGTTGTGACCAATATGATGTCCCAAATCCACCTGTATGACTAGGTGACAATAAGTGATGAGGTGTCCTGATTAGTGAGGTGTCCTGATTAGTGAGGTGTCCACATTAGTGATTATTTCATGGGATTGTGAGTAAATCTGAAATATAGAAGTACCAGGGTTTCTTTTGAGGGAGGGAGGGCAAGAGGGTGCATTTGCCCCCCCCCCCCTGAAAAAAGTTTTGACCCCCTTAAGTCAAAGAGACCTTCCTCATATACTGCCAGATGTGTTTTCATGTTACCCCCCAAGATTTCTCGTATGTGCGGTTCGCCCCCCTTGTCAAACTTTCTGAAATAAACTCTGAGTATGTACATGTATGTAGCAGTTTTGTCGTAAAACATGGTATGTAGGACAGCAAAAAGTGTCCTGATTGATTAAAATTATGTTATGAGGACAATACCACTTATCAGGCCACAAGTTAAGTGTTCCAATTCTCACTCAAATTTATTTTATACAGAGTAAGAGACCATCAGAAAAGGAATGACATCATCCACAACTCCAATCAACTGATGATAACTCTGACACATTAATATTGTACCCCAGTGTGTGCTATTCAGTGTATATACGCATCGATAGTGATTTTTTAAATTAAATATTGTGTTTTTTTAATGAAAAAGTGAAGCTTGCTTGAGCTGCTCGCTCCTACGCACGCGCGAAATGTGAGCGGGAAATGTGCGCGTGCATTTGTGCGTGGGCCGGGCTGAATTCATCTATAAACTAGGCTTCTCTCAACGTCTTAGTATTTCTCTACGTTGAAGAAGTATATAGTAAACGAAACCGTTTTTGTTTCACGAGAAATTCTGAACCTATGGATTCTGGATATTGGCGTGAGTTGGGCGGGAAAAAGATTGTTGCTTTGGGTGTCCGTAACCAAAACCGACTTGGATTGCATTAGAGGCGGCGCAGGTGTTGTGCGTGAGTGCCAATAATGGATACCTTCACTGGCTAATTCTTACCTCCCTTGTAAAGCTAGAAGCTACTTACAGCGGTCAGCTAGCCACGCCTTGTTTTACTGTACAATATTTTCATACACAACGTGGTAACTATAGCACATTGGGCGGGCGTCAAGCAAGTCAATTCTCTTAAAAGGCTGCGGAATCGCATCTCTGTCACTTATCTAGTCAGTTTTACATATACTAAGACCTAATACAAGCTTAATATAAGTTCTGTGAGGTGTGTATTGTCGAGATTCAGACTATTATTGTATAGGGTCTGATTTACTGATAAGTCATTGTGCGAACTCTCTTTACTCCCTAGAACGAGGAGACTCGTACGGGTACAATTATCCGCCTTGTGAAGAGCCAGAAACCTACAGTAGGAGTCAGCTAACCTCGTACGAAGAAGCGTACAGCGCTGCCCAAGAAGCTCTGCGGTCCAGCCCGCCGCCAACCTCGATGAAGAGACGCTACCACCCTCGAAATTACGACTCGGAGGGCTACGCACCCGACTCTACCGATAGCACAGAAGTCGGAATGAGCGTCTACCAGGTATGGCTTATTTTTTCCGTCAAGTGTATAAATAATTATTACTGCAGAAATCAACCTTCGTTTCATGTATTATGCTCTATCACAAAAATTAATGTGGAAAAATTAGTTAAGTACCTAATGGTTTGAGTATGAAAAAATTGGTGTAGCCACATGTGTGCTATTCTACTCTATCACATCAATTACCTAGAGTGCTTGCAACACACATCAAAGCATGAATTTTCAAAGTGTTGATTAGCGTGTACAGAGGTATGCAGCATCACAAAGATTCCAACTAACAACCCATGAAGTGTACTATTTTGCACTCACTTAATATATTGTACCATTAAAGTATCCAGTGACCCCTAGTAATGGAAGCTAAAGGGTGGATTGAACACATCGCACGGTGCAGACAACACACTTGTTTCGCCACCCAATACAAGATGGCTGCAAAGATTAGCTGTTATGGTTACGCCGGCTACTCTAATTTCTCGCCTCTCTCTTAACGTCTGTGTAGTCTCACTGAGTAACTCTTCCATATTCATTACTCTCACTCTGTCATTCATTGCATACTTACAATGGGCCTGCATTCATAGTTTTGCCTCCATTCCATAGATACTATCATATCTCCATTACACCCCTCTATACACGTTTCTTGTTGTGTGGTGCAATAAAAATCCATTTCTTCCAGCTCTCACGTGTAACCTGAACCAATTAGCCTACACCCATACTTTTATACACTCTTTCCAGCCAGGAGTATGTATACACGGAATAAATAACTCGTACACCTGTCCCTTAAAACCTGGTGTAGTAAAATTGCATTTAGTGTGGCTCTGGTGCGTAAATAAGAACTGACTCATACACGTGTTCCTTACAGGCTGATGTGGTAAAATTCCATTTATTGCAGCTCTTGTGCGTCATCCGAAACTGCTTTTCATACCACTGTACTTACTCAAGTGTAGAGTCTTCTCTGGCTGCATGTTCTCCTTGTTTATGCCTACTTCATTACATCACTTACTTTATAGATGAAAGGTGGAGGGTGTACTCGGTACTTAAATTCCATGGCAACACCTGTTTGGGATATTATATATTTGCAGGTGGGGTTATTATGGCACTTAGAATATTGCTTTGAAAAATTCGTCAAGACTATAGTTTTTCATTGTTGTGTCATCTGGTGTTGGTTGCTACTACAAGTGTAATGATTTTTCCAGTGGAACCTCTCTAATCCAGACACCCTTGGGACAGGAGGAAATGTCTAAGATGTCATGATTATACTTCAAATGGTAATGTCCGGTTGTCCTTATCTCAGGGGTCCTGGCTCCAGCATGAAATTCCTTGCATGACTTGTAATTATCCCATTGTACATACGGCATTTGACCCTCGATAAAATTCTAAGAACTAACTTGATTATCAGATGCAGTGACTGTCTGATTGAGGACGCAGTACAATGCTGCATGAATGCTAATAACTGGGTGGGGATATAAAAGCTATGTGTCCCACAGTGTAGACAGCGCTCTGTTTATTTATGTGAAAAGAACGCAATAAGGCAACCACTCTGCTATTCATTCCTTCACCCCTACACATCCACTCACAGTCATACAGCCTCATATGTGCATGTACGTATATTCATATCTCTAGGTTTAATTTAATGTGAGATCTTTGCTTTATTCCCATACAAAATACTAGAGTTTAGACTATTGTTCACATCGATATCTGTGAATTCTACACAAAAGGTTGTATAGATGTTGAAGATCATATTACAGTCTAGAGTGGCTGTGAATTCATTTTTCTCTAAATTATTCATAGTACTAAGCAGTGTCTCCTAGTTGCTGTGTGTGTGTGGTGCTGTCAAGGCCAATGCCTCTGGACTTAGATACTTTTATCCCAACCTTGTCATTGCACCATGCATTGTGCCCTTGCAACCCTTTGAAGAAATGACACCTCTCTAATAGGGATACATCTTCGGGTCCCAACTCCATTGAAGCCTGTACATACCACCCTCTGAAATGAGGACACCTCTCTAATAGGGACACATCTTCAGGTCCCAACTCCATTGAAGCCTGTACATACCACCCTCTGAAATGAGGACACCTCTCTAATAGGGACACATCTTCAGGTCCCAACTCCATTGAAGCCTGTACATACCACCCTCTGAAATGAGGACACCTCTCTAATAGGGACACATCTTCAGGTCCCAACACCATTGAAGCCTGTACATACCACCCTCTGAAATGAGGACACCTCTCTAATAGGGACACATCTTCAGGTCCCAACACCATTGAAGCCTGTACATACCACCCTCTGAAATGAGGACACCTCTCTAATAGGGACACATCTTCAGGTCCCAACTCCATTGAAGCCTGTACATACCACCCTCTGAAATGAGGACACCTCTCTAATAGGGACACATCTTCAGGTCCCAACACCATTGAAGCCTGTACATACCACCCTCTGAAATGAGGACACCTCTCTAATAGGGACACATCTTCAGGTCCCAACACCATTGAAGCCTGTACATACCACCCTCTGAAATGAGG
>OZ019952.1:1430698-1523198 GCA_963970385.1 Theonella swinhoei | reverse complement strand
AAATCCCAAGTGTGTTGCATAAATAAACAAATTCTTTTATACAAATAAATAAACAAGCCGGATATAAATATGCTGCCACAACATATATACTCTCATTTAAGCTCTTGCATGTTACTGAATGTGTCTCAGTACACACTTGCTATAGTCTACTTGAAATGTCATTAATACTGACTCAGTGAGTAGCCTGTAGCTATAGAGTTAGGGACCACAGTTAACTCTGTATGTGTGTGCCGTGGAAGGCCTCTTATCTCGAGTTCTGAACTTCAATAAACAGGATTTCCTGTCCCAAATACCAGGTTTGTGTAGTTTTCGTCACACAAATTGGGATACTTTACTAATCAGGACACATTTTCTGCTCCCCGAGTGTCTGGATTAGAGAGGTTCCACTGTGCAGAATTATGTACACCACCACCCCAGTTCTCAAAGCTGGGTATCCGGTGTCCTGCTCTAGTGTATGTGTGTTGTGTGTTGCATGTCTTGTGTGCTGGTTTGTTGAGGTTAGGGTTCTGGGTTTCCTTCTTTTCCTTCTAATACCTCTTGGCTAGTGTGCTATACACATTTTTCCATGTATGTGTGGAATAAGTAAATGCAGTGCATATTTAGAGTATGCATGTAAAATTAAAACACATTACAGTATTATCTGGCAATGTTGGATAAAATAAATATGAAAAATTGTCCCCGTTGGTGAGCTCGCTCGGCTTGCTATTGTCTATTCAACCTACATACATACATACATACATACATACATACATACATACATACATACATACATACATACATACATACATACATACATACATACATACATACATACATACATACAGTGGAGCCTTTCTAACCAATAGTAGAAAGTAGTCTGATCAGGGAGTTGTCTGATTCCAACAACAAAAGTATTTTAACATCTGCAAGCATGTGAATCAGTGTCTATCATTATGCTTAATTACGCAATTATAGCAGTATATGATTTCCGAAGATGTATCTCACCACACACACAGATTTTCACACCTCATAAAAAGATGGGTACATGTACAGTGGGAACAAGTGCTATTGAGTTACTACAGGAGGTCTAACACCTTATTGTGAGTTACATGTATTCCTTGTCAATAGATGGATATTAAATATATGGGAAGAAAAACTACTATTGCTGGACTTGTGTGTGCAGATGTATCATTAAGCGACATTAAGTGTCTGGAAGGGAGACTAGTATTGCTGGACTTGTATGTGTAGATGTACCATTAAGAGACATTAAGTGTCTTGGAGGGAGACTAGTATTGCTGGAGTTGTGTGTGTAGATGTATCATTAAGCGACATTAAGTGTCTGGAAGGGAGACTAGTATTGCTGGACTTGTATGTGTAGATGTATCATTAAGCGACATTAAGTGTCTTGGAGGGAGACTAGTATTGCTGGACTTGTGTGTAGACATATCATTAAGCGACATTAAGTGTCTGGGAGTGAAAACTAGTATTGCTGGGCTTGTGCGTAGATGTATAAATTGGCATTAAGTGTCTTGGAGAGAGACTACTATTGCTGGACTTGTGTGTGCAGATGTATCATTAAGTGACATTAAGTGTCTGGAAGGGAAACTAGTATTGATGGACTTGTATGTGCAGATGTATGATTAAGCGACATTAAGTGTCTGGGAGGGAAACCAGTATTGATGGACTTGTATGTGTAGACATATCATTAAATGATAACCAGTGGCTTTTATATGCGAGTGTGTTTCTGATTTAAGCATATATGGTCAACTGCAGGGGATAGTGCCCTTCTCCTGTGTCTTATGTCTAGTCACGATGTACTTTGTCTAGACGTGCTTGTTACAAGAAACTTATCTTATCTGGAGAGCAAGAAGGAAGTGGGGAGGTGAAATTTCATAGAGTAGTGGGATATGGTGTCCTGTTTATTGAAAGAGAAAGGGAGGGAGGGAGAGGGGGAGAGGGATGGAGGGGGAGAGAGAGAGAGAGAGAGAGAGAGAGAGAGAGAGAGAGAGAGAGAGAGAGAGAGAGAGAGAGAGAGAGAGAGAGAGAGAGAGAGAGGTTATAATTAATACCTGCGAAATCGTCACTTCAACAACCACAGTCTATATGTAAACCAGACCGTAACTAACATATGTACACATCCATCATTAGAAATTGATGTAAATTTATACCTATTTTTACCCAAAACATGCATATCTACTCTGCCCTCTATTATGTAATAGTAAATTCACCCCACTGCATTCCCTGTATATGCATGTGTGGTATAACGTGTGTGTGTGTGCAGTTGTGTGTGAGCGTGTGCCTTTCACACCATCATTAGTAAACATAGTCCCTCCCTCATGTCCGCCTACTCACATCTTAATTAAAGTCACATGTGATGTCACCTTGAGTCACTAATCAATGCCCCTCCCACTTGTAAAATACATGTAGTTAATGTTTAAACATTACATCCTGGTCATAGATTCATGTGTGGTGACCTGGGCTTGTTTACTCTGTGTTAGTCTAAGTGTGGTTTCTTAATGATATTCATAGCCAAAGTTCACGAGTGTCACATTCAACTCTGACCCTTTGTTTGTTGTACACATTACGTAATTCGAATAAACACTGATGCAGACTTATGTCTCTGTATTAGTGTGAGATCATTAATTTAACACTCATGTACATGAATTGCATGTACATATTGAGAACATGTCATGTTGTTAACATACAACATGTAAATGTGGTGAGACCACACCCAACTTGCTGAGTGGCGGTGTAGTAATTAGTAATTGTCTCAGTCTGAATGTCTCTCGCCAACACTGCATTTATGATAATCTAGTTGGTTAGGTAGTGCCCTTTCTGTGTGGGCTAACTGTTTTCCTATCTCTACACTTACTCCCTACCTCCCCCTCTCCCTCCCTCCCACCCCCTCTCTCCTCCCTTTCTCCCACCCTCCCTCCCTCCCTCCCTCCCTCTCTCCTCTCTCTCTCCTCCCTGAAGACTCGTAGCAGAGGACCCAGGAGACAGTCCCATTCCAGACGTCCTCACTGCTCAACCCAAACCCACATTGCCCAACTGATGCAAGAAAAGTAAGTTAAACTCTTACAGTGTACAGTTGTAGAACATCTGCCTAGAATGCAGAATGTCACAGGTTTGAGTCCCACCTGAGGCAGCTCATTTTTTCTTTGATAAGTGACTGTCTTGGGTGAGTTGCATTGTGTTGTGTTGTGTTGCTTTGGGAGTCTCTTGGTCTGATTATTTCATGTACATGCATAAGGAGCCCTGTAATCAGGACCCCCTGAAATAAGAAACCCTTTAATCAGGACCCCTGAAATACAGAACCCTTAATCAGGACCCTGAGATCAGCTAATCTGTACCCCTGAAATGAGGACCCAGGACACTTTTCTCTCCCAAATACCATGTTTGTGTACCTTTCAACCCCTGAAATCAGGACACCTCACTAATCAGGACACCTTACTAATCAGGAACACTGTTCTTCCAAGAAGCCTCACTCTACATGTACATAGTCAGTGATCAGATCACATTAAATATCGTATGAGAGATGATGTGTTAATAATGTGTATCTTTAATATAATACATATGTAGAATTACATGTAATACATGTATAGAATGTGTGTATCGTTATGTAATACATGTATATAGAATGTATGTGTGATGTGTATCGTTATGTAATACATGTATATAGTTACCAGGGAGCGTACGTGTATCATTATGTAATGGAATGTATGTGTGATATATATTGTTATGTAATACATGTATAAACATATAGTTACCATGGAACCTATCTATATCCTTATATAATGTTACTCGGGAATGCATGCGTGAGGTTTATCGTTATGTAACAGTTGATAAGATTTGATGAAATCATGTCCCAGAGATTATATGCACCTGTAATGTGATCCATTTTCTCACATACACACACACACACAATACTTGGAAGTCATAAATTCTTCACACGATGATACCACGGGTACAGTCTTTGAAGTACAGTCTGGTAACCAAGGCAACGACACTCCATGGGTGGTTGTCTAGACAATCAAACTCACCTCCCATGTTTTTATTACTCATACTCATTCTCTAGTATGTAGAGTACATTCTCTCTATAGCTTTGAAGTCAGTCCACCTCAATCAATCAGTGTTGCTTTCAAAATTCTGCTAGTGCACTCCATTGTGTCCTAGTGATTAAACCTCTGGCATGCATGCACAGGAGGGTTACTGCAGTTGTGTGTGTGTGTGTGTGTGTGTGTGTGTGTGCGTGTGTGCGTGTGTGTGTGTGTGTGTGTGTGTGTGTGTGTGTGTGTGTGCGTGTGTGCGTGTGTGTGTGTGTGTGTGTGTGTGTGTGTGTGTGCGCGTGTGCGTGTGTGCGTGTGTGTGTGTGGTGTGTGTGTGTGTGTGTGTGTGTGCGTGTGTGCGTGTGTGTGTGTGTGTGTGTGTGTGGCGCGTGTGCGTGTGTGCGTGTGTGTGTGTGTGTGTGTGTGTGTGTGTGTGTGTGCGCGTGTGCGTGTGTGCGTGCGTGCGTGTGTGTGTGTGTGTGTGTGTGTGTGTGTGTGTGTGCGCGTGTGCGTGTGTGCGTGCGTGCGTGTGTGTGTGTGTGTGTGTGTGTGTGTGTGCGCGTGTGCGTGTGTGCGTGTGTGCGTGCGTGCGCGCGTGTGTGTGTGTGTGTGTGTGTGTGTGTATCGCGTGTAAAGACTATACAGTGCAACTCTATATCACTCTGGAATTTAACAGTGCGGTAGTTCTTCAACTTCAAAGCCTCTGTAAATGAAAATTACTATCACATGTCCAGCTGTATTACATAGCCTGAGGCTATAAATGATTGTTTTGTGATTAATTAACATATTTTACGTGCCGATGGTGTGTGCATGTGTGTGTGTAGACAAATAGAGCCTCAATTCGATCCCATGGGATATCTATACTGACTGTTAGTGGAAGACGAACTGGGTTTTATGATTCTGGAAAAGTAGTAGACAAAAAATTGCATTCTTAGTCTTGTAGCACTCAGGCAAGTGTATAAAGCCTGTCTCATTGCTCCCTCCCCCTTCCTCCCTCTGTCTCTCCTTCTTTCTCTCTCCTCCCTGTTTATAACTTCTTTTCTACTCCTCTCTGTCTCTGTCCCTCCCTCCCTCTGCTTCCCCCCCCCCCCCCCCCCCCCCTCTCTCTCTCTCTCTCTCTCTCTCTCTCTCTCTCTCTCTCTCTCTCTCTCTCTCTCTCTCTCTCTCTCTCTCTCTCTCTCTCTCTCTCTCTCTCCTTCCTTCTCTCCCTCCCTCCCTCCCTCTCCTTCCCTCTCTCCCTCCTTCCTTCTCTTCCTCCCTCCCTCTCTCCCTTATTCCCCCTCTCTCTCTCCCTCCTTCTCTCCCTTCCCTACCTCTCCCCCTCCCTCTTCTCTCACTCGTAGGGAGCAGATACTGAACCACTCAACCAAAATGGAGCATCTCAAAAGAAACTACGTCAACCAATTGACAAATGCCCTCCGAGATCAGCAGAAGTATAATCCTGGATCACCAGAAGTAAGATCAGTAAAAGTATCATATTTTTAATAAGGTGCCCTCATTTCAAGGTGACCTGATATGAGTGATTCATATTTGATGTGATTAACACTTCATTTTCAGTTTCAAGATGTGCATCGTACAGTAAAGCATATCGTTCAAGAAATGCACAGTCAGATTGGAACCCCAGAAGATGTTAAAGTCAGAGAGCATGCAGAGAGGGAGAAGCTTCTTGAAATTGAGGAGCAGTTGAAGACTTTTAAGCAAGCTCATTTCCAACTTCTTTCCTCTCCAGAGAATAGCCAGGTTTGTGTAATTGGCGAGCATAGCAAGCCCTCCTAGTGATGTGAATGGGCGGTTTTCCCTCTATATCTCTATATATATATATGTAACCCACACTGTACATACTGTAATGCTGTACGTGCTTCTAATTTTGCATGTGCACTCTCCCACTCGCCAACAATGCTTGGCATTCCACTAGTAGATTATGAATGATTGTGAGTGGGAGGGTTTGATTTGTGATGTCATGTGATGTGTTAAAGTGGAATGTCATTTTTGTTATGGTTATATTTTAACCCTGGGGACACCTATTATATCTAGTCCCAGTGGAGTTAATTGAACTAATGATGCGTGATTGATTAAATTTCATTCGTTCCACAAAACCATGACATTTAGTGGAGAAGTGTGCCACAAGAATTAGGTGATTATTACTTCTAATATCTCTTAAAGGTTGAGTGCTTTTTGCTTGTGTATACAGAGCTCCCCTTCATAGTGTCCTGATTTGTGAGGTGTCCTGATTTGTGAGGTGTTCTGATTTGTGAGGTGTCCTGATTTGTGTGGTGTCCTGATTTGTGAGGTGTCCTGATTCGGTGAGAGTACCAATTGGTTGTGGTACATGGGACAGGAAAGCGATTGGTACGAAATGTCCCCACTTCAGAGGGTCTACAATCCTCTGTAATTCAAGCAGATTGAATACAGGTAGTGTGTATGTACGTATGCCTGTATGGAGAGTTATATATGTTGGATGGTAATTGGATTAAAGTCACAACTACAGTAGTTACAGCTACATGTATCTATGTGTACATAATTTTAGCAATATATCCATGCATGAGTAAAACCCCATCCAACAAAATAGTTACATAGCCCAGACTGGCATATAACTGTTATATATATATATATATATATATATGTATGTATGTCAAAGCTAATTGTGCGTTAGGAAGCAGCAGTTTTCATTTCAGTGGTACGTATATCTGGAATTCCACCATGCGAACTTTAGACTAGCTATATATGTGTCAGAGATTCTAGCTTAATAGCTCTCAAAGTACATTTTTCCTCTGGTATAATATATATCGGTGATGTATGTGGCAGTCACAGATCACTGGAGATAGTTGACCTCATATATACTTGGTCTAAAAATTTAATTTCGAACTTCCCAGTGATTGGTCAGTTATAATTAGAGCTCTCCTGATAAAAATAGTAACATCTGAAAACGAATATGACCAAAAAAACAGCTGACCTTTTACAGGTTAGGGTGATTCAAAATACAAGGGCATTGTCACGTAAACCAGTACCAAAAGAGTTAAAACCAGTACCAAAAGAGTTAATATTCTCAAACCAACCTACACATCCAGCAGCAGTTACGCAATCCCTACAGATTGCCATAGCATGTCACATTCATGATCAACTATATGCTAGCTGTCTAGGACCATGACCAGTTTGGCAAATCCATTTATCAATTGCCTTATTCTACCATCACTCGCCCTCTCTAATTGGACGAATCTGCTTTGTTTGGATGGATCTGCATATTTGGTAGCTTAGTAATTAGAGCAAATTGGGTTTCTTGGAATTTTGAATTTTGCTAATTTGTAAATAGTGTAGTTGTGGAGTCAGAAAATTCACAAAATAAGGCACATTCGAGTCACATGGTAAGGCACATTCGAGTCACATGATAAGGCACATGCAAGTCACATGATAAGGACCATGCAAGTCACATGATAAGGTCATTCAAGTCACATGATAAGGTCATTCAAGTCACATGCTAAGGTCATTCAAGTCACATGATAAGGTCATTCAAGTCACATGATAAGGCTCATTCAAGAGACTTTCATTCAAGGGATTCGATCTACACACTATACTGGATTCCTTGTTTAGTCCACTTTCTTGTGCAGTGCATACCACCTCGCGATCTTGAAATAGCCACACATGGAGGAACACACTTTCTGTGGATTTCAACAACACGTTCTGTTTTGTCCCCGCTCTGACGTCAGCACTGCATGTATACTGTGAATGTGGTTCCCAACAGACAATAAGGTCAGTTGTTTACTGTCTCACCAACCACAGAACCTTTGCTCAATTAATAAACACTTGCACACAAATTGTTAATCTTCACTCGGAACACCATATATGTAAAATCTTCGATTGAAACAACCTTACTAGTAACACTGCCCTGTACACCTGCTAGTACAGCTCCAACATTAATTAGTCATGGTCATAACATCCAGCCTTTGCAAGAAGACTGTGAGCCTATATAAAATACTTTGCCCATAACCAGTGCTCCTGTCGGCATAACTGTCTCTTAAAAGGAGCCCCACAAGTTTTGTCACACATGCACACACACACACACACACACACACACACACACACACACACACACACACACACACACACACACACACACACACACACACACACACACACACACACACACACACACACACACACAATCTGTGTAAGTCCTTCAATTAGGAAATTAGGAAAAAACTAACAAAGCATCAAGAAATAAACGTGTCATTAATGGAGATGACACCGTCACACCCATTAGCCTGGCATATACGTATGGACATCAGTTGGTGATATAGAGTTACAATAACTGCATTTGTTGTGCAGTTAATAAGTTGTATAGTAACATCATCAAATTTCAATACTCACCCGAATTTCCATTTGTGACTGTGACAAACAATTCGTATATGCACGTACGTGTAACTATGTCAAATTACTCCACTTGGAAAGGACTTGAGACCTAATACACGTGTGTGTTAAGGAGTACCCCTCTTTACTTGGTAGCACCTTTGTCCATAGTTTACACATGCCTATCTATTTTAAAAATTACCCTAACTCTTATAATGATTATAATAGTAACATAGTTAATTGTTATTTAAGTGCATAATTACTTAAGTGAGATATTCATTTGTTTAGCATAGTTGTGTGTATGTGTGTGTGTATGTGTGTGTGTGGGCATATCAATGGGTGTTTTTAAAGTTGTGAGGTAGAAATAGTTCAATTACTCAAATGAATGACTATGCAAGTGCGTGTGACCATGTGTTATGTGTTTTTGATAGGTTGTAGTGCACTCTTAGCAAAACTCTCACCTGCAGCTCTAACGTACGCAGGTCTGACCTTTTAGTGACCTCCTGTCTCTCTTGACACATAATCTCTAATCCGATACCTATTGTACTACTGAGAGCTGCTTTGATTGCATCAAATGATGTCATTAAAGCAACAAGTCCATCTGTCTTGCGATCAAAACTATGTGTTTATTGTTTTCTCTTGACAGATTAAAGATTAAACCAAACTTTATGGACAGTAGTCACAACACAGCATTGCATGCATTCCACATATGTCTATTATCAAATTCCTTAGTTCAGTGTATGGAAGTGAAGCTAGTCAAGCATTAACTGTACTATAAAAGCATCCTATCACCAACTACAGCCACTTTAGTAACTAGTCAGCAAGTCTGCCGAGTCAGTTTAAGTAGGAGTGTGTGTGATACTCGAGGTTGTCTATAAGTACCCTTATGAGCAAGCAGCCAGAAGGTGCCATGGCAGCAGTCTGTGACTTCACCTATTTCAGCAACAGCCAGAATTTCACCGAGACTAAACCATGGGTACGTGTGTAAGCATCTTCTTGCAGACATAAGATGTGTCTGCATTTAATCATTTCACATTACATCAGCTAGGCTATAGGGCTAGTAGCTAGGACTAGCTAGCTAGGTAAGGCTATAGGGCTGTGGATGTTAATGACGTAATCGACAGCACGCTTACAGGTTAATTATGTCTCCCATCTACCAAGATCAATTCAGTGTGCAGTTGTTATGCAATGTGTACTAATACGTAGTTGAAGGGCCTCACTCATAGATAATACATTACTATTGCTTTCTGTGGTAACTTAAGTGCTACACAAGTTGTGACCTTGTGCCCACTTGCATCCTCTCTCACTTCCTTCCTGGCTCACTTTCATTTCGTCTTCTGTATAGAAAAAGGTTAATGCAGTACACATTAGATTTCCTTTCACATGCGGTCCACCCCCACGTATTCAATTTAATACCATCCCCATACGAAAAGCTGCGACAAGCTAAACATATGTACTAATAAGGTGTCAAAGCTGTTCAAGTGGATACGTATGTATATTCACTGCAATGGATTGTGTTGCGGTCATATTTCTACAGCTTGAGACCTGCGTCTGCTTGCTGGAATGTCAGTGATTGGATGGGGGACATGCTTTGCTAGTTATCCAATACAATGTAATGACTATATAGATTCCACAAGAGAGATGCTCTACACATACCTTCATAGCCACTTCATCACTAATATAATTAGAACCTCGGTTGTATATATAATATTGAGTGGTGCTAGCGCTATTTTTAGAAATGATAGTGTTGGAATTGTGCTGCTCAATTTAGCAATGTATAAATCAAGTTTATGGCCCGTGATATTGGCACAGTGGTCTTCCAGGTACCACGTGGGATATAAGCCCTACTATATATTAGGAGAAGACTTGTTGCCATCAATTAGGCTTACTTACATCTCCTACAACTCCTTATTGACTCCTACATGAGGTTTGTAATGCTTCCTAACGCCTCCTACATTCTTGATTAGAGGAATGATTAGTCTCAACTTGCTGTATATACGTAGGATAAAATCTCTCTTGTTATAACAACCCACTTTGGAACTCTACATCCCTTTATTCCATAGCCATCTCATTTCTATGTAGAGGCCCTTGTGATACACTTTAAGTTCTTACAAAATTCCACTAGTATATACTCATCTCAGACATAGGATGGATTAGATAATGCATGCACGTGTTATGTAATGATAGCCTAATGTGCCCTGATTTCCGTAAGTAGGCGCCAGGCTTAATCCGAGCCCTGAAAGTTTATACACTCTGTAAGTTGATTCTGTAGGAGAGTTGTGGTTTTGCAGAAAGAATTCGAACCTATCATATAGTCTGAGTATTGGTTTTCAATTTCTGGGATGGTAATATAATAAGGTTAACATACCTGATCAGTTATTCATTTGGAAATTGTGGTTTGAATTTATATGTGTATAGTACATGTCCTACCCACTAATTATACCCATTTATGTGCGTATACGTATCACTCGGTCACGAGTATATAGTTAGTGTACTGAGCGTTTTAAGTCATAATACCAATTTGCAAGTTAGGAGTCAATTCTAGAAGTTTGTATATAGCCAAAAGCAGATTGAGACAGTGTATCTTCTGTGTAGTCACCTTTGAAATTACCACTCGTGAGGCAGGCCAGGTTGACAGCTAGCTACAGTGTAGACAGTACATTGGTTGAACAAGTCCTCAGGGCTGTTTTAGACACACTACAGCAAGAGGCTTAGACACTCCTACTTCACAGCTTGTATATACACACCCGACACTGTTCTTTTAAGTACACGAGTGCTGAGTCATTATGGTTGATTGTGGTATTGTCGATGAAGAATGGATGGCTCTGTGGCAGAGTGACCATCAGATACCTCACTCGAATAGTTGCTATTCTATGCCACCGATAGACGAGGACTATGAATGGAGTATGCATAGTATCCCCCAATCTCTGGCCAGGCTGAATCGTGGTGGCAGTGCATTGACTCTGCCACCCATCGGAGAAGAGATCTCCAATTATGTATGTACATGTATGTACATGTATGTGTGATTACAGCTAGTGGGCTTAACATTGTATAAGTATATGTACCAGTTACATGTATGTGTAGGCTGTATTCTAAACCAGAGATATATTATATGTAATTAAAGGCTTTCAATTGTGTCAATGTGTTACTAGTGGTGGAACAACTTATATACATTTGTTAATGAGGCAACACCCAGATCATGTTCTCCTTTCTTTTCCTTTGCTATAGGTTTCAGGACGAGACAGTTCGTCTCAGTGGAGTAGCCCACCACTATCACACGCTTCGGACGAAAACTCGATTGTAACTGACTTACGGAATCACTCAGCACCACATCATCTTATGCAGAGCCAAAACGAGAGTGGGTTTTGCGATGTCGACAGTACTAGTGACGTCACGGCTTCGTCACATTACCGCAGCAAGCAAGTGCACAGTCCCAATTCGACTGAGTTCTTGACCTACTCGTCAGATTTGTCTGGTGCCCCTCCAGTGATTGGGCGCTATCTCAACATGCAGCGTTCTGCCTCCGTCGAAGACACGTCAGCTCAGGATCACGTCAGCCCAGCCGATGTTCTTGCTGCACACAACAAGACACCTCAACTCCACAGATCAAAGCTACCCAACACCAAGTACCGCATGGCCACTTCACTTAGTCAAGACACGTTCAATAGCGACTTTCGACAACCCTTCAACCACCCTCCATCACTTTCGCAGAGTAGCCACCCACCACGCTCGTACCATCATCAGCCTTACTACCGCAAACCCGGATCTCCTGCTTCCAGCAGCGACACTAGCAGTATGACTTCTTCGGTTGCACACAGGCTGGGGTCTGGTCCCGGTAGTGTCGTGTCATTCACTACCGATTCCTCGACACAATCCACCAGCAGGGGTCTTCTCCCTCGCCCACAGTCTCTTGCAAGTAGCTCTGGCAGTGGAACATCAGTCCTCTCAAAACCAGGGTACCCCATGGGCGGTGACTTCAGCCAAAGGAGCAATAGTTCGTACGCACCCAGCCTTGCCCCCACATACGATTCAGATAACGATGAGGAACAGCACGCAATTCAGCCAAGTCCAAAGCACAGCTGGGAAGGTGGTGCATCAAGTAGACGACAGAATGTGCAATTGAGAAAGCATCACCTCTATGAGAAGCATGGAAGCTCCCATGAGATGTACGAGAGGAGACGACAGGGGAAGATGCAGTTGAATCAGCCACGAATCCCAGAAGAGGGGAGCGAACGAGACTCCTTCACCATGAAACTTGAGATAGTACTCTCTGTTCTTTCTCTAGTGCTCTCCAATAAGGATCAGACCGATGCTGATGCTGCTCGCATGCTGCTTGCACTTTCCCAATCTCCCGAAACTTGCAGTGTAATGCGTCAGTCGGCTTGCATGAACATGCTCATTCAAATCATGCACAATATTGATCGCAAGGGGGAAAAGAGCCACAGGGAGGTGCGCACCAAAGCTGCCGAGGCACTGCGCAATATTGTTGAGTCAACAGCTGAGACAAGGCAGGGAAGGTACGAGTTATGTGTTCTGGCGATGCTGGAAAAGACGAGGGGTCATTGTGATGCCACGTTTGAATTTGTTCATTCGATCCCAAGCACACGAAAGGTTGAAGCCTCTGAACGCGAATCCTTGCAAAATGCATGTGACTTTCTCCTACAGCCTGTGAAAAAGCTCTACAAGTATTCGAATGAAAAGGACCATTACCGACCGGCTGTGTTGGCTCTTGGGGGTCTACAAGCAACAGCAGAACTACTGGTGGTCAATTTCCGTCTGATGACAAGTCAGAAAGTTACCGACGAGAAGCCTGTTTGCCACTCGACAAGAACAATGGCCGTTGCCATATCCATCCTTGTCAACCTCACCTACGGTGACGTTCACAACAAATCTACTCTCTGCATGTTTCCCGATCTACTAAAAGCCCTCATGCACCACCTGAAGCTCAAACAGGAGACCATCATTGCCAGTGGAGCACAGCTCCTTCGTAATCTCTCTTGGAAAGCAACTGCTGACATCAAGGATTCCCTGCTCAAGTGCGATGCCTCTGTTGTTCTTATTGACGCTCTCCAGCATGTAAAGGATGAGCAAACAATCCAACACATTACAAGTGCCCTGTGGAATCTCTCTGCACACTCGATGGAGAACCGCAACAAAGTGTGCACCACTCGAAATGGACTAAAGCATCTGGTCGAACTCCTCTCGTACAACAGTCCAACAGGAACAACTGCCGTTGTCGAAAATGTTGGTGGCATCCTCAAGAATCTCTCCGTCGTCATTATGCAAGAAGAAGGGTATCGCAAGAAATTCCGTCGGTCTGGAGGGTTGGGGAAACTCGTACAGCATCTCAAGTCAAAGAATAGGACAGTGTTAGCCAATGCGACGGGAATTCTGTGGAATCTATCTGCCCGTTTTCCTGAAGATCAGAAGGTACTGTGGGATCTCGGTTGTGTTCCCCTCTTGGATGTTTTGCAGACAGCCAACCAAAAGAACATTGCTGAGTATGCACGTGGCGCTCTTCGCAATCTGTTGGCCTTTGGACGTACCAACGGATGGACGAGCAAGTCCGACGTCACAGCTTACAACATTAAAACACAAAGAGAGCTTTCAAAATCACTCAGCTATGCTGCTAATCAGGTGTTCAACAACCCTTCCAGCCAAAGCAAGCAGAGCAATGAATCACTTCACAGTCGACGAAGCCAACCAACAAAGATAGTCGGTGGCGATATTCCCCTGGATCAGATTCCATCCAACATCGAACAATCTGCCAGTGCTGGCAGCGTGAGGGATAGTGTCAGAACTTTGCGTCCCTGTGACAGCAAGGATGGCGGAGATTCAAGTGGAGATGAAGAATACATTAAGATGGAAAAAAATCGTCTAAAGATCAACCGAGTTGCGTCAGTACCAGAAACTGTATTGGATCAAAAGACCAGTGAGTGGTCGATGTACAGGCCAGGCCAGCAAAATATCTCCATGGCTAGTCAAGGATTTCCTGGGGAGGTAGTAATTGATGCCAGAAGAAAGAAAACTTCGAGGGGCGCTCATCGAGGTAGAGATCACTCAGCACGATCATTGTCACAATCTGAATCCTACCATCTTTCGTCTACATCAAATTCTGATGCACAATCTGGAAGTGCAGCAAGTTTCTCACATGAGCCGGAAGAAGCTCCGAGTCTACTGCCATATCCCTACGATCCCAAATTGGAGGGTGCAGTATACTCAGACCTTGAAGTAGATGATGATGAAATCGACAACATCGATCAACCCCTGCAACTGGAAGAGCACACTGTGGATAATGGGTATGGGAGAATGCATGGATGGAAATACGGGAATAGAGAAAGAGAAACTCAGCCAAGTGGGACAAGTACCTTAGCACTCGATGGTTACGAACAAAATGGAGAGAGCAAAGTTACAAGTGTTTAAATCGATGAAAACAAACATTACTATTCTTTCTATCAAGATCACAAATATTTTTATATCGTTTTTGCAGCTGTATACCTTTAATTATATGTGTATGTCATCAGCAAATAAAAAACCAGCCAAAAGTTAATGTTTGAATGAATATGTCACTATTTATCTCATGTCAATGAAAATAATTATTGTTATAATGTCAGATTAGATTTTTAGCTGTATGATTTGTAGATTGTAACTACACTAAATTGATGATGATTAATATTGAAGTCACACTATTCAGCTGTGCTTTGCAATTCGATGCCTCGTTAACAATGATCTTTGAGTGTGCGGTTCATGGAGGCATATACATACACATACATTGTACATAATGTATACTGTTACAAGTCAGATATATGTCGAAGTTTGGAGTTGAGGTCTCTCTCTTTTTGAAGAAGGTCACAACTGTGCTTCTGGAAAGCCAAGTAGTCCTATACCAAGAATGGGATAGTATGATCCAGGTCTCAACTATATTGAAGCTAATATCAACACCTCTGAAATGAGAATGCCCCTCTAATAAGGACACATCTTCAGGTTCCCATTCATCACAGCCAATACAAAACACCCTTTGAATTAAGAACACTTCTCTAATAGTGGACAATTATTACCAACCACTTACAGTTGTTGATGGCTATGTATTGTATTATACTTACTGATGTGTGGGTGACACACAAACAGTATACACTAGCCTCAGTTCTCAGGCCTTCTCCGATACACTTGTGTGCATTTTAATTGTGCGGGAGACAAACATTTGAAATCGAGGAAAGTGCACAATTATGTGCAACGGGGAAGGCCTGGGAACAAAGGCTGGTATACATCACAAAAGCTCTTCTTACTTTGTGCAATTTCTCAGCTTTCTGTTGCTCTTTTCTCAATTGTTCTTTAAGAGCTGCAATCTGAGCATCTTGTGCCATCTCCAATGATACTCTTCTATGTATAACAACAGTTAGTAATAGACCCCTCTGTATTGAGTTACACGGTATGTGCGTAGGTTTGCGTCCACCTGTTTATCAGGTTGAATTACTTTTGCCAGCTGAGCTAGCTCAGTAGGCAAAAGTAACTGTCTGGAACACACAGTTCAAATCCCACTTGACACAGCTCATTCAAAATAACTGCCTTTCAAATATGAGTTCCTAGCATATAGTGTTGCTTAGTTTTGTGCACTTAGTAACTGCATACCTGTGTAAGTGGTGGTATATGTCTGGGATTGCCACGGACTGTCCCGGGATGTCCCATGTCCCCTATCTGACAACTAGTTTACCCCGTCTGAGGAGCAGCCACAGCCCCTCCCCATCAGTAAAGGGGGTGGAGCCAAATGCATGGTGAGGCTCCACCCCCTTTTGATGGGGAGGAGGCTGGGCTCGCGACGAAGACTACGCGGAAGATGATGTGTATAATACTGTATACATATGTATAGATGCATATGATATCCTGGGACATCCCGGGACAGTCCGTGGCATTCCTGGACATACCTCTAAGTGGTACACTTTCCTATCAGTTAACTTACTGGAGGTCAAGGGACAGTACTTCCTTCTCTTTTTGTAGCTTCCTTAGTTCTAATTGAAGACTCTCCATCTCCACTGTGTTAGCCTTTATAAAATATTAGGGTAGCTGTAACTGTAAGCATAACTGCCTGTTACAAAATTACCTTTAGAGTATCTTCCTTCTGCTTTGAAGATAATTCCAATTCTCTGTTACGTTTTTGAAGTTGCAAGAGCGATTTCTCAATGGATTTTAGTTTTTCCTCAGAATCAGCATATTTCTGCTGAACAACTAAAGGGAATTCTGGCTGCTGTAATATTCCCTATGGTTCACTTCTTATCTACTAACACACCTTTACGTTGTTTCTGCTCCCTCTCAATCTCCTCCACGTAGGTCTGCTCTTTCTTCTTCTCCTCACTTTTTAGTTCTCTCACCTCCTCTTCAAGAAGTGTGTGCCTACTCATCATCACCTTTATTCTCTCTTCTGTCTCTGTCACTTCTTCTCTGAGCGTAGATAGCTGCTTCTCCTTCTCCTGGAGAGCTACAGAAACCCTTTCGGCATTATTAGTCCTATATTTAAAGTTCTCATCCCGTAATTTTTGATTTTCCATTTTATACTCGTCCTTAATTTTGATTAGCTCATCATGGTTGCTGGATAAGGTATGAAACCTCTGCTCCAATGTGGATTTCGAGGAAGTCGTTTCCATTAATGTGTGCTGGAGTTCCCGATTCTGTGCTAACAGTTTTTCATGCAAACCTCTATACTGATTGAGCTGTTGAACCATTCAATACATATATGTAGTAAATATAGCTAACAATTTGGGATAGATTGAGAATAACGTGCATATACAATACAATAGCGGTCTAGACATGCTATATACCTTCCACAATGGGCTATTCCAAAATACACTCCTGTGTGAGGAGTAATATTATAACCCTCGGCTCAACTGGAAAGAAAGGCAGGTAGCGCATGCACTAATTTATTATAGGCGAGGGCTAGGAGCTAGGGCTAGGGGCTAGGGCTAAGGCTAGGGGCTAGGGCTAAGGCTAGGGGCTAGGGCAATACATATATGTAGTAAATATAGCAAACAATTTGGGATAGATTGAGAATAACGTGCATATACAATTCCAGTAAATAGAAATAGACCTCTGTGGAGGTCAATAATTGCATCTGAGGGGGTGAAGCGGTGATTTTGTGTGTGGGGGGGGATTTTCTATTGTAATTAGCCTGCCCGTGGTTTTTTGGGACAAAATAATGACCTCTGGGGGGTAGAAAGGACATGAATTAATTTGCCTGAGGGCAGTATTTATACCTCTAAAATTTTTCCTTGGGGGTAAATCTGTGTTAATTTCAGTTGGTGTCCCAGGGGAAGACCCAGCTTGTAGTTAATGTCCTAGGGGGGTTATAAATATTACTCCTCCACAGAGGTGTATTTTCATTAACTGGAATAGCCCAATACAATAGAGGTCTAGACATGCTATATTCTTTCAACAATAGCATCCAAACTACTGATAGAATGGTTGCTTACTTATAGTAGAGATCCTAAATAGAAGGGTTATAGAGGTCCTGCGTACAGCCTCACCTCCTTGAAAGTCTCGTCGTTCCTTTGTTTGAGCATGCCTATAAGTGAGGATTGCTGATCTACGCGAGTTCTCAGCTGAGCTATGGTGACTGTGTCGTGCTGGCGGGCCCCACTCCCTTCACTGCCTGCTGTCGCTTCAGATTGAGAAATGGTCGCATCGCTGCGGCTTTCCTGGCCAGTTTCTGGTCTTACTAATACAACCGACATGTCCTGCTGAGGCTGCTCGAGCGCCATCCCTTTTGAAATACCCGCGAGCAGACTGCGCACGCCCACTTTTTGTTCTATTTAGTGCCCACCCCAAAGCACGCTACTCGAGGTTGGGAATGGAGCCGGCGGCAGCGACTCCTATAAACCCTTATGAAGGGCTCCCACCTCACGACAGAAAAAGGTCAGATGAGATGTATTAGACACATACACCGGCTCCGAAAAGACTCTTTTCCTATTTAGATGGGTGTGTGTGTACCCGGCTTACATCAATTCGAGAATGTCAGTGAAACAAGGAAGACGGATTTGCAAGTCCAGAGCCATTGAGAACCCAACGTGTCCAGAAATCAGGGATGTCTGTCTTGGACAAAAGTAAGACTTGAGGACATGAACCTGCAGTGGGACTTTAGTGGCACCAGGACTGCCAGAAATTGACACCTTGATAATAGGATGTACAACTTTTTAAATAGGACGCCTCACTAGTCGGGACACCTCACTAATCGGGACACCTCACTAATCGGGACACATCACTAGTTGGGACACCTCACTAATTAGGACACCTCACTAATCGGGACACATCAATAGTTGGGACACCTCACTAATTAGGACACCTCACTAATCGGGACACATCACTAGTCGGGACACCTCACTACTCGGGACACCTCACTACTCAGGACACCTCATCAATCCCAAGAGTGTACATGTTAGAGAGCTTCCACTGTACAGTGAAAATTGACAATAACCGACCTTAGTCAGTTGGTCACGAACTACCCCCTCCCTCCCTAGTTTGCAGGCTGAGATGGAGCAGAAGCACTATCCCAGGGACCCCCAAAGAGATCAGATCCACTCGGGGAGGGTCAGAGTTCAACTGGTGAACGAAGAAGGGCAATTCTGCAATGATTTAGCTAAGAATAGTAAGATTATGCTAGTAATGTGAGCACGTAATGTGAGCACCTATTGTTCAGTGTTTCTTTCAGAAATATGTAGTAGTGGTGTTATGTGTGGCTTCTAAGAACACCACTAACCAGGGCACTTTCTGTTCTTGCAGAGTGTGTTCGGGTTAGAGAATTTCAGGACATTTTCTCCTGTCCAAAGGGTGTCCAAATTAGCAATGTTTCACTAACCAGGACACTTCGTTCTATCAGGACACTTCCTATTATCAAAGGGTGTTCCAATTAGAAGGCTTGTTCAACAAGTGTACATGTTCAGACGAGAGTTCCACTATTCAGATAGTCTCGTAGCCAGACCCCACCCCTCGAAGGGAAGGGTCTGGTGACATTCGAGCGTTTTCTTCTGTTGTGCTGTGTCAGCAGTCACATGACATTGATCACGTGCTTGCATCATTTGTTACTACACTCCTGCTCTCATGAACGGTCGATAAGTGCATTCGTAATTGCTATAAGTTGCCAAAGTCTATGCTCATACGTAAGAGTTGCTAAAGGTTACCTGTGTCTTCATTGTCAGGCTGGAGCAGTTAGATCACATGATCAATGTCATGTGACTGCTGACACAGCACAACCAAGAAAACACTCGAATGTCACCAGACCCTTCCCTTCGAGGGGTGGGGTCTGGATACGAGACTACTATTTGGAGCACTTATACCTAAATGATGTCCTGGTCCATTGGCCTGTGTTTTTTACAGGGCGTCAACTCTATCTGATGATTGCTGAATTCATTCCCAAGCTCAAGTCTCGCCAGGGGGGAGCAGGGGGAGGGGCCGAGGGCAAGGGGGCCGCAGGGACTTCAAAGAAGAAGAAAAAGAAAAAGTGACACGTGTTGTAATTTTTTTAGATTTCTCTTCCATCATATCATTACAGTGTCATGTCAGTATTGTGATGCATGTGTAGCCAGTCTATACACATGCTCTCTCCCTGCACTAGTGCACATGCACCTTTGACCTTTGCATATGGCTTGAACATGGGTGCAAAGGTCACAGTAGGCATGTGAGCCTGGAGATGAACTACATGTCCTCCAAGAGCCATGCAGGGATTTTTCTAGGAAAAAATTCAGGGGGGAAGCAGGACTTCCTAAACTGAGGGGGGGCTAGCCTTGTATCGAGCCTGTCCTGTGTTGTGTGACTTGGAGTTTTTTTGAAGCTCTAGCTCTGCCTATTCCTAACCGTTATGACTACTAGTTGAATGCTACACATTAATGGCGAGTGGAAGAAGCCAGGCTGGTTACGTTTGCGCATAGCGCGTGGTGATGCATGCACATTCATGGTGGACGTATGTGTGTTCGAACAAACTCCCGTGTGAATACATAAGGACAGCTCGCTCTGCTTGCAATAATTAATCTGCCTCGACCAGACCAGTCCGATATTGATTGAGATGCACTTCGACCTCAAACACCCAATGTCACAATGTTTCTACACTGACTCTCATAACTAGAGCGGAGTTGTTGAGATCGAACCACACAACCATAATTATGAAAAGAAATTATGTGCACACAGAGTAGCTCTTACAGTATGAGTACACATAAATCATAATTTACATATTACTATTACATAATTGAAAATGGTGTAACCAAGCGAGATCTTTACAACGGAATATAGAGCAAGTCTTGAATGACACAACCACACACGAGAGGTGGTGGGGACAGATTGACTAGTTGGGTTTCCGTCGGAATGAACACCCTGAGAGGACGAGAGAACATTGGTTGAAAAGTACACAAATATGGCATTTGGAACAGACGTCATTTATATACATATGGACGTTCACTAATCAGGGTACAATTGCACTGGCCTGATTAGTGGACTCGTGTGTGTGTGTGTGTGTGTGTGTGTGTCTCAACATAACATTGTGGGCAAGGCAACCTCACCTAGTCAGTTAGAAAATAAGCATGTACATGCACACGATTATAAGATCTTGAAACCATATTTATGAAAGTATTACAGATATACACAACAGAAATTTTCCAGCTGCACAGCTGAGTGGGGATGTCCCTCTCGTCAAACTAATCTCTCTTCCTGAAAGGAAGCCCATACTACATTTCACTTCCCCTCCTCCCCTTTATATCCAGCACTGGTGGGTTGGGTACACACCCTGATTGCAAAGGTTAACAACAAGCACGAAAGTGGTCCCTCTCTCTGTCTCTCTCCCTCCCTCCCTCTCCCTCTCTCTTCCTTCTCCTCTCCCTCCCTCCCTTCTCCTATTGGAACAGCAGCGTCCTCATTTCAGAGTAGTGTCCTGATTAAACAGGTTCCATTAAAATGCCCCCACCTTCAGTGAGTCTTGCTCTACCACCGGTCGGTTGACACAGTACAGTTGAACAGCTAACACAGAGCACTACGGTCTGAGCATGGCTGAACACTGTTGTTATCTTGTAGCAACCTGTGAGATGATAGGGAGGATAACGATAAGGTGCACACACACACACACACACACACACACACACACACACACACACACACACACACACACACACACACACACACACACACACACACACACACACACACACACACACACACACACACACACACACACACACACACACACACACACACACACACCTGGGCACTTCACATCCATGAAATACGAGTTTGGCGACTGCACAAGTCTTTTCAGCTTGTGCCTCCGTCTCTCTTCCTCGGGGCTAGGGTGCAGTAGATCCTTGGCAAGCTACGAAAGGCAAGTACACACGTCAACTTTAACCACAGACCGCGTATATACATGCATTACACACTTAGCAGTGCTTGTATCCCCCTCCCTAAATCTGCACACCCGTAAAAACGACAGTGGTGTCACCCGTTCCACCGGGCTACATACCCGCAGGACGGGGCGAACCACGTGAATGACAAGCTAGCCTTCCCTTCAAAATTTTACAACCCAGGGCCAGTCAAACTCCTATCATTGAGGGCTTTAATGGAGCCACTTATCTAGTCTAAAACCGAGCCCTCCGCCACTTAGCTGTGTTTAACTCACAGGCATCTCTGACCCGCAACATCGAACACGTGCAAAAAGGGGAGCAAAATGGCGGAGCCCGAATTTATTGCACGCGGTCGCTAACGATTGTGCAAGATTTGCGCATGCGCACTGTATATGGTTATGCATTCAGGTAAAAAATGTAATATAAAACATGTGATAAAATTAGTTGGTTTTAATCTAAAATGAATAATTAGTCTTCTGAGTTGGGAATACAACTGGCTTCTTCTTCCTTGAAAGAGTATTGCTGGAAGCAGTGGTAGTAGCCATCTCTATCTGGTGGGTGTACCATGGACAGTAGCTCTATACCAGTCACCTGTAGAATGGAGGAGAGGAAAGGAATGGAGGATGGAGGGAGAGGGAGAGAGGAGATGAAAGGAATGGAGGATGGAGGGAGGGGGAGAGAGGGAGAGAGGGAGAGAGGGAGAGGGAGAGGGAGAGGGAGAGGGAGAGGGAGAGAGAACAATACCTTCTCAGTTCCAAAGTCAGTGTCCTTAAACTCCTGATAGAGTTCCTCGTGGAGTCCCACCAAACCCCTCCCTCTCCTCCTCCCGTGTCTCCTCCCTCTCCCTCCTTGAGTGTGCACACGGGACATCTTGGCAATAGTCAGATGAGGATTGAAAGAAGATTGCCCTCCAACGTCAGGAAATCCATGATCTTCAAACACCAAACGAACTATTCCTAATATCATAGTTTTACACAAATAATATTCATGAATTTTCCAAGGTGGAATCCCTCGAACCCGGGGGAGGAAGAGCAGGGAGGGAGTGAGAGAGAGGAGGGGGGAGGAGGAGGGAGTGAGAGAGCAGGGGGAGGGAGGGGGAGAGCGAGCAGGGGGAGGAGCCCCTGCTCTCTCTCTCCCCCCCCCCCCTGCTCTCTCTCCCCCTCCCTCCTCCCCCCTGGTCTCTCTCTCTCTCCCCCTCCCTCCTCCCCCTTGCTCTCTCTCTCTCTCCCCTCCCTCCTCCCCCTGCTCTCTCTCTCCCAGGGAAAATGAGAATCTTGTTTCCCCCCTGAAATCAGGACATCTCACTAATCAGGACACTTTCTTCTGTCCTGAGATGGACAAGGTTGGAGAGTAGTTCCCATTACCTGCCATTTTCTCCAGTCTCTCTTTCTCGACTATGTCAGCAAATACAACTCTTTGCCCAAAACTGGACAATCCAGAGATCGTGAGAATGAGAGGCTGCTTGCAGAGATCAAGATCACTCATAACCTTCTGGGTTGCTGCAAACAGAGCAAGTTTTGCTCTAAAAGACAGGGAGAGAACTGGTAAATGAAATACTTTTCCACAAAACTCAAAGCAATACAACACAACACAGGTGGGACTTGAATCCGCAACATTCTGCATTCTAGGTAGATGGTCTACCAACTGAGCTACTGAGGCATCTCAGTTGGCTGGGCCGAATCACACATACAGAGCAACACAACTTAAGGCAGAGCGTCTCAACCTGAAGATCAAACAAATGCTAACTATGGATGCACTAATGAGTGGGGGAGTAAACAATGGACAATGTGTTTTCACATACACAAGAAAATAATCGTGGTTTGTGGTACTGGCTATACCTCTCCTGATCATCGTCATTCTCAAGTCTAATCACACTCAGTGTGATGTGCAGTTTGTCAAGAGAAGTTAGGGTCGATCGAACAGCTTCGTCCTTACCCACCATCTTCTCTTGCACAGCCTGAAGACCTTTGTGAATTGAAGGTGATGAAACACGTAGAGATACAAATGCATTTGGAGTAGGTTTCCTTGGAGTTGAGCCCTTCTCTTTTCCACTCGACTTTCCACCTCTCTTACTGTGTGTGGAAGTAGCTGCATCACTATCACCGGTTGCAGTACCACCAGATAAACATCTCGAACTCTTAGTGGACAACTTCGACACCACTTCTTCAGATTCGGGAGATAAACTCATCGGTTCTGTTAAATCATTGCTGTGTCTCTCATGCTCTCTGTCAGCCGTACACTTCTCTTCCCGTTTTCCGATCAATATCCCTGGCACATCCATAGGTCTAACAGTACATTGGCTTAAACTAGTTTTTCCACACGTATCTACAGAAAATGTATTGAGTGTAAGTAGATTTGGTAATTTTTTTACAACTTGTGCACAATTTGAAACATCATCATTAGTGTCATCTAATTCCTCCAAGATGTTATGTTCGTTTGGGGGGTTCTGTGTACAATATTTACTGAGACCCCCCGAATTCCCTTCCACCAGTGATAAAGACGTTAATCTTTGACTGGTGCAAGGGAGATATTTATGGAGGCCCCCCAAAAATGTGGGGGTCTTAAAAGCCGAAGACGGGAAATTTTTTGCAAAGCTAGTAAGTTGTGGTGTATCAAAAGGATGTGGAGTTTTCAGAATTGTGCCCCCCTCGGCAAGTGGGTCTCCCGTGCCTGAAATTTCACCCCTTTTCTGTGTAGGTGAAGGTAAATACTCGTGTTATCATCTTCTTTGCGACAATGATGTTTTAGTTCAAGAGGAGGGGATGGTTCATCTTGCCCAATTGAGGGCACATCTTTTTGTGAACTAGCTTGGGGAGCTGGGGAAAAACAGGCAGCCATTGTGGTTCTTGGGTTGTTGGGTTTGCCAACTCTAAAAGAAGATGCAGGAACATTTCTCCAGTTGATAGACGCCATTAGACACCAAGTAATTATCTTGTACTTGCACATACTTTGTAGCCAGAGGAGGTTGGACATGGTCACGTGATCGTGCAAGAATGCACTTATGGCGTAGAGGATTGCATCAGTACACGAGCGTAGTCTCACCCAGCCGCCCACCCGCGAGGGAAGGGACATTTGGTAACCATCGTACGAGACTAACACCAGCGTTGACCTCCTCTGGTCATTGCCTTGGTCATTGCCTAGTTCTACTCAGCTGCGATTTGAGAGTACTTCAGAAATTTGCAGGTAGCTAGAACACATGTCAATGATTAGCGTGACCGACGCAGCCAAGTAAAAACTGGTACGTACAGAGGTTTAGAGCGCTTCAAATATACTACACTGTAACTCCCTAAAACGAGGGGTAGGCTGGGGTACATCCTATTTTTCTGATTAATTAATTAAGTAGCCTAAGGTAAATATAGCTAGCTAACTAACCTTATTCAATCCTTCCTCAGCTTCGCTTCAACAGGCACACAAGTTTCCTAGCCTCGGTTCCAGCATAGATATTATACACGGAACCGTGTATAATATCTACGGTTCCAGGCCTTCCCCGCGAGCGTTTCATTACGCGCCGATTAAAAACATTGGGAACCGAGGCTACAAGTTTCCCATACATTTTCAATGGCGGAGTAGATGCTGCGTCAGCAAAAATTGCAATACAGTTAAGTCATGTATTATGCGTGTCCAATTGCCATGCCAACCGCCTTTGTAGCCGCGCGCTTGCACGTGAGTGCTGCAATAATCACGTGATTTGGGTGCAACAGAGGTCAGAGGGTTTGTACAGGTGCAGAAGTGTGTCTCTGACTAGTGAAGATGGCAAGCAGACAAGCTCTATCTCTCTTATCCCACGCGAGAACGGCGTCCCTTCGAAGAGTTCACTTCGACAACCAGCCTGGCAACGTAAGCGATGTAAATAGGGCTGCGTGTTTTGACTGTGGTGGGCTCTATTTGGAAAGTATTACGCTGTCTCGCACAGTGTCTCTAGAGTGTATATATTTTTAAACTTTTTGCAGAACATGCCGTTTCAGACCAAGAACAAAGTTCGTCTCTTCTTCGTGATGATGGGACTTGCTAGTCTGGGGTTCTCCCTGCCATTTATAGCAGTTCGCTTCCAGCTTTCAAAGAAAAGTACCGCTTAGCATCTATAACCCTCACAGACAGCAGCATATAGTGGATATTGTTACTGTGATTAGCTGTGTATGTGTATAAAGTACAGTTGATATTATAGTGCATAGTGTGTGTGCATGTGCTCAATGTACTAGTCCTTTCAGGGATGTAAGAAGATGGTGGGGCTGACTTTGTGGTGGTCCAACCTTCTTATTAGGCTAGGGGGTCTGGGGACATGCTTCGGTCCCCCAGGATTTGTATATGCTCTGAAATCAATTCTAAGACACATCTCATTTAGTAGGAATTATACTTCAGAGCAGACGACTCATGATCAGTAACTGTGATATTGATGTGTGGTAGTTTTCCACGAGCTACAGCCCTCCTGCTTCTTACACCAGCGTTAACAAAGGTGTCCTCATTTATTAATCTCTATTGCATAAGTGTCCTGCTCTAATAATTAATGGTGTGAATCTTTGAAAATTGAAGCAATAAATAAAGCTAGCTATAGATATCACACATGATGTAATGGTAATTGTGTAATTCTTATGGTAAATGTTGGTACATGGATATAGAAATATTCAAGCGTGTCTTTCTCCTTTTTCTCCTACTACCTAATGAGAGGGAGGGAGGGAGGGAGAGAGGGAGAGAGAGAGCAGGAAGGAGGAGGAGGAGGGAGGGGGGGGAGAGCAGGGGGAGGAGGGAGGGAGGGAGAGAGCAGAGGGAGGAGGGAGGGAGGGGGAGGGAGAGAGCAGGGGGAGGAGGGAGGGAGAGAGCAGGAGGGAGGAGGGAGGGAGGGAGAGAGCAGGAGGGAGCAGGAGGGAGGAGGGAGGGAGGGAGAGAGCAGGGGGAGGAGGGAGGGAGGGATGGAGACAGATGGGGATCAGAGATCCACTTTACACACAACTCTGATAACTCCCAACTTACCCTCTTAAATTCCTTCATGTTAGTAGTGTCCACGGGAGACCCAAACAGACCCAGATACTGTACAACTGTTGTCTCCTCACTCCCTTGGCTATCCTTCACATATATCTAGTGAAATATGAGTTATTTTTATTAGGGGGAGGCGGGGGGGGGGGGGAAATTTGCCCCCCCCCCCCACCACTATGATCAATTATTCAAAGGAACACACACAACCACAGGACAGTCTTGATACAAGGCGTCCCAAAAATGAAATGCACTGTCTTGTAAAGCGTGTAACCCTCGCAGTTATGACTATCAAGTAAATGTATTAGAGCTCCTGACTAGCCCCTTCAATTTTTGATTTTTCCCTCCTGAAAATTTTTCTAGAAATATCCTACTTGAGAAGCTGCCATAGGCCAATAGCACTACTGCCGTCGACCACATGCTACTACCTGCATATTGGGCATGACAGTACAGAGTACACGTGCGCTGCACAGGGTACCATAGTATGTAGTTGAGTAGTCCCCATACGGACTTGCGCGGTGTGCTGACTGTGCAAATACAACGCTATGCGGTGCCCGTTCAGGCCCGTGTTTATGACTACTTTGAAGTTAGTTATAAAACTCAGTTTTCTCAAACTTAGCGTGCACATGTCTGAGGGACTCACCGTTAAATTCTGAACATTCTGGTACTTGACATATTGTAATGGTATCTTAGAGTCTTCCTTAACATCATCTTCTGTCAAACTGAAATATCAAAGAAAGAGTTAATCAATAATCATAGGAGGCCCACTCCTATGTAAAATACCAACCAGGCACTACAGTGGAACCTCTCTCTAACGGACACCATAGGGGGAAAGCCGGTTTGTCCGTTAAGAGAGGTTCCACTGTATTAAACACAATTCTTAGTGGCTATGGAAAGCTTCACTGCAGATATATCAGTTGTTAGAGGGTTAAAGGTATCCTATTATAGGATTGATTAAAGGGGTATACCCACTTCAACTCCTGGATGGGTTTTGTGTGTTCAGCAGCATCGAAGTCTATTGTCTGAGGCTGGTTGATGAATAATCTGACTGTCTTTGGAGCACGACCTGCAAAATGGCGGGGAAAGAGAGATTACCATGTACTCATTTAGTGAACCAGACACCCTTGAAAGTGTCCTGATTAGTGAGGTTTCCTGATTAGTGAGGTGTTCTGAATAGTGAAGTGTCCTGATTAGTGAGGTGTCCTGATTAGTGAAGTGTCCTGATTAGTGAGGTGTCCTGATTAGTGAAGTGTCCTGATTAGTGAAGTGCCTTGATTAGTGAGGTGTTCTGATTAGTGAAGTGTCTTGATTAGTGAGGTGTCCTGATTAGTGAGGTGTCCTGATCGGTGAGGTGTCTTGATTTCAGGGATTCCTCCAGAAACACACTGCACTCACATCTACATATAGTCATAAAACCTACCATCTGATGGGCCTATTATTTGCAGAGTATGAAGTTTGACTGATTGTGTGAACGCTAGCACGAGGATGAGCTGATCATCACAATCACTTTCCAGATATCTGTCGTCTGGCTTGAGGCAGTTCGAGAATGGATGATCGTCACTCTCGTTAAGGCATTCACTGCCATTGTGATCAATGAGGGACGACAAGTTGATCTGTAAGGAATGAAATGTACCTTGGAACCTCTCCACTCAGGAAACTGTCATGTCATAGCTGGCCCCTCGTCATAAATGGTCCTCCCCCCCACGTCAGCGTGACTTGCGTAAGCACTAATGAGGATAGCCCTAGCCTCTAGCCCTAGTCCCCCATCCACCCACCCCGCACCAATGCAAGTGGGGACCAGTTGCGGCAGCCAGGAGTGGTCTGGGGAGACCAGTTATACATGTAGGTAGGACCAGTTGTGGCAGCCAGGAGTGGTCTGGGCAGACCAGTTATACATGTAGGTAGGACCAGTTGTGGCGTGACAAAGCTCCAAGTGATATACTTCGAAAAGAGAGACAATGGATGCTGCCTCAAATGAAATGTTTGTTCAATCTCTGAATCAGGACACTTCACTAATCAGGACACTTCACTAATGAGGACACTTCACTGATCAGGACACTTCACTGATCAGGACACCTCACTAATTAGGACACCTCACTAATTAGGACACCTCACTAATGAGGACACATTTCTGCCCCAGGGTTGTCTGAATTAGAGTCATTTGAAGTATATCCTCACTTGGAGTTTTGTCACACCAAAACTGGTCCAAGTTATATTTAGAGTCTGGAAATTCTTGACCTAATACAAAGTGTCCTGATTAGTGGTGTCCTGATCAGTGAGGTGTCCTGATTAGTGATGAGGTGTCCCGATTTCAGGGGTTGAAAAGTACACAAATATTTGAACGTCGACTGTTTTCACAGACTGGCTAACAATTGCACAGGGAACCAGGGCAATACTAGTGGAATGCTAAGCATGGTGGGCGAGAGGAAGTGGGAAGGCTGGCAACGTTTGGTGTAGTGTGGGCATGCCCACGCAGGTCCCATAACCAGTATATAGTTTGTATTTTGGAAGGCTCGGTATCCATATCAACGGTGTATGGCCAGTTTTCTTGCTCAAACAGATAAATTTAGTAACCAAGCTGAATGACTAAGGGGGCTCACTCCCGTTTGTTCAATTATGATATTCATTACCTGCCCAGGTACGGTGATGGTTGACCTAATGCTTGCTCCACTGCTATCGGTAGTCTCAGACTGGGACCCGAGATGCTGGATGACACCAGACTTCAGACCATCCTCGTTGGCCCCCTTCACCTACATAACATGACATCATCCCTTACACAACACTTAGAGGGTTTCATTAGGGGGGCAAGGGCGAGGGGGGAAATTTGACCCCCTTGAGAACCACCCCTCCCCTGAACCCTAGATGTATTCATGTAACGTAGGGGGTGAGGGCAAGGGGGGAGTTGGACCCCTTGAGAACCACCCCTCCCCTGAACCCTAGATGTATTCATGTAACAAGGGGGGGAGGGCAAGGGGGGAGTTGGACCCCTTGAGAACCACCCCTCCCCTGAACCCTAGATGTATTCATGTAACAAGGGGGGGAGGGCAAGGGGGGAGTTGGACCCCTTGAGAACCACACCTCCCCTGAACCCTAGATGTATTCATGTAACATAGGGGGTGAGGGCAAGGGGGGAGTTGGACCCCTTGAGAACCACCCCTCCCCTGAGCCCTAGATGTATTCATGTAACAAGGGGGGGGAGGGCAAGGGGGGGAGTTTGACCCCTTGAGAACCACACCTCCCCTGAACCCTAGATGTATTCATGTAACAAGGGGGGGGAGGGCAAGGGGGGAGTTTGACCCCCTTGAAACCATTCCCCCCTATAAATCTTAGAACCCTGGATGTATATATGTAATGTACCTCGTGTATCTTTTCACGGTTCTTGAAAAAGATAAAAGTGGGCATGGCTTCAATTCCATATCTCCGTGCAGTGCTCTAAAGAAAAAGTTAGTGGTTGGACTACAGATGGTTGTTAAGTTATGAGGCTAGAATGTGTTAGGGAGTGGAGCCTCATGGTGTGCTGAAGTAATGAGTAACAACAGTGAAATCCCTCTAATCTGGACCCTGAAATGAGGACACCTCAATAAACAGGACTATTTTTACTGTCCTAAATACTGTATGTGTGTGTGTGTGTGTGTGTGTGTGTGTGTGTGTGTGTGTGTGTGTGTGTGTGTGTGTGTTTAACAACTGAAATGAGAACACCTCACTAATTAGGACGATATCATTTATCCCAAGACTGTCTGTGCTGTCTGGATTAGAGAGGTTTCACTGTAGTATTAAGTAGCTACATCAAGTGAAGTGGCTTAGAGAAAGAGGTGAGAGGTGAAGCAGGAAACACAACTTACCCTGCACAGGTCAGTGTCCAACTTGATGAAGACTCCAGCAGTATGCTGACCACTCAGCCGTTCAAAGACTGGCGCAATCTTCTTACAAGGCTCGCCCCTGTTGAGATTAAGTTGGGAAGAAATTCACAATGAAGTTGGGGGTGGAGGGGAAGAGGGGGGGGGGGGTGGGTGAAGACAGTGACCTGTGCTTTGTGGAAGGGGCAAGGAGATTTAGAGAAAATAGCCGTGGTACAAGTTGCTTTGGGTCTGAAATATAAGATACCAAGTATGGGACTAGCCTGTCCATGGGATATGTGGGGTGAAGGGGGTAGAAAAAATGTGTACTTGTGCTAGGAAATAGTCAGAGTGTATTGTCTACATGACAGACGGCCAAGACAGTTGCTGTCAGGAAGAATACTCCCTCCTAGTAAAGTAAGTCCCTCCATCTCAGTAGTCATACTGTAACTCCATCAGTGGGGTTGACCCTAGTTATAATTATAATGGATAATTATGCCTCAGGGGGGGTATTGCTCCTGATGGGGCATATTTTCATTAGCTCTGATAGCTCATTAGTCAAGATCCCCAAACATGGCATGATAGCTTTTGCAAAGGTTTTTTCATTATGATGGCACACCTTTCACCCATTAAATATCACAACGGGTCATTAGGTATACACTTATACAGGCAGAACCCGATGTTTCTATTTGAAGAGCACCCTCACCAGTCTACGCAGAAGTTGACCACGACCAGCCTGTCTCCAGCGGTAATTAGCTCCTTCGTGAATTCGGAGTCGCTTGTGACATTCTTTATCTTTCCACCTCCTCCTCCTCTACCTCCAGTCGCCATAAGGAAATATCTTCTCTGCTTCTAAATGTTTCGAAGTGACACGCGCTTTCGCGCATGCGCAGCTTACCTCAATTCGCAAACTTGCACGGCGAATTGACTTGAGGGAATAGAGCGGGATCTTTCTACCCTTTGTAAATTTGCAATGATGAAGCCCATGGCAGTACTATGGATGTTGGCTGCATGCACTGCACTGAGCATTTTAGCGGAGAATGGTGAGTCTATAACTTGAGAACCATACCTGTCGTAGCTATAGCACGAGCAAGGCAACGTTGCCAATATTGCAATGTTAGAAGGATTCGTGAGGCCATAGTCATAGGTTGTTTTGTTCACACTTTTCAAAGTGTTTTTTGCTTCTTTGATAGTGAGAGCCTTATCAAGTGACATTACAACTACAGTGTTATGTATAAATCCTTACCACTAATAGGGCTTAACATCCTTACTTGGTTGTATGAGATGAGAGTAGACAGCCTTTAATCTAAACACTCGTGGAACAGAAAAGACTGTTCTAGATTAGTAAAGTTCATACAGTGGAACCTCCCTAATCAGAACACCCTGAAATAAGGACACCTCAATAAACGGAACACTTTTACTGTTCAAATTTTAACCGCCGAAATCAAGAACGCCTCACTACTTTTGTCCCAAGGTACCACCCTACGTGTATGGACAGTATGCCACGGGAATCATATTTTTAGCAATTGTGCAAATACTGCACTCTTTATAACAACACCAAATGTTGTTAATAGCAGTGTGTACTTGGTCTGTAGATATATATTCTCATCTAAAAATCACTAAGCTAATATACACACACCACCTGTGCTGCTATGTAGTTCTCTCCTCAGCAGTTACTGACATACTTATACTCTTTGCTAGGTGTATAAACCACACAGTGTGATAGTTATAAAAGTTCTTTAAAACCAAACCCAATCCTTGGCGTATGCTACATGTTGCTACGTGCATTCACATGCTATTCTAGAGTTGCAGCAAAGGTTTTGTTAAAATATTTTGTTAGGGATTAATTAAACAGAGCATGATTTAGGTAAACGAATGAGGCTATGATAGCATGTTATCTCCACCACAGTGGTTCAGTAAGAACAACTGCTATGTATAAAGATAAAAGATAAAATATGTTATTGCTTGATTAGTACACCATAGCACCGTGCTAGTGTTTTATTACTATATATGGGAACTTCTTGTTGTTCCTATAAGAGAGCTAGCCACGACTATATGCTAGTGATATGAGCAATTGTTCAAACATACACTAGCCAGAAACTTAATATTATGTCGACCACCTAGTGTGGTCCTCTTCAGTGGCAGGAGTACAAAAACAAGAATGCAGTAGTGAATTTAAGGTGACAACCCAGGAATATCCTGTGTGGAGTGTTATGGCCTTACCCATTGATTTTCAGTCCAAAAGCCCCAAGAACATTTTCTACAATACTTATACAGATTACCATGACATTTTCAGTGGCAAAAACAACTAAGAATCTCTGTAGTTACTTCTTGTACACATGTAGCTAAGATACAATTCACAAAAATGTTGAAATGCATTTTTTCACACCTATATACATAAACACACACACACACTTCTTCCTCTGATGCCTATTGCTCAGTAAGTGGCAGTGGCGTCATCGATGACAGTGGTACAGACAGCAGTGGTAATAACAGTGGTATTAACAGTGGTAGCAGCAGTGGCAGTGGTATTGGCAGTGGTATTGGCAGTGGTATTGGCAGCAGCAGTGGCAGTGGTATTGGCAGTGGTATTGACATTGGTATAGTCAGTCGCATCAATACTTCAACATCAATATACGTGACACCGATAGTCTCTTATTCAATTGTGCCATCAACTGCTCCAGCTCCTAACGTTTCCACTAGCAGTACCCCCTCCTTGTCCACCTTTTCTATTCCAACATCCACACCACTGACATCTTCTCTAGAGACACAAGTATCTTCATCTCCCACCACAAGACATAGCAACCACACGCCTGTTGTGGCATCACCTTTCTTCACAAATGGTATCTCTATCAATGGATCAAGCAGTACAGCCACACCCACATATTTTGACACTCCAACTGGGCCTGACTTCACTACATACGTTACACCATTTCCAACTACTTATGAAATTTTCACAACTACATCCATTTTCTCCAGTGCCACACCTGTTATCTCAACTATACCACATTCTACACTTTTCCCCATGTATACTCCAGTACTTCCCAACTCGACAAGTGTTCTACACATACCCATGTACTCTACCACTACAATTCAAATTGATTCTCCTACCATTACGTCATTATTAATTACACTCCCAACTTTAACTGCAATTTCTTCAGGTAAGAATACTATCAACACATTTATATCAATTACCTGTTCCAATCTATGTTCATGCAGTTTCGGTTACTCTACTGCCATCAAGCATAGCAGATGACTTATCATCTGAAATACCTACTGTGACACAGATATCCAGCCTTGTCTCAAGTAAGAAAGTATGCTACCTCACTGCCAGCATGCAGGTTACTTCAACAGTTATTTCTCCAGGTACTATTTCTGTAGCAGTGTCTTCTAGTATTCAAATATCTGCTGTACAAGAGACATCCAGTCCTTCTTTGGGTAAGAAAACACCAGCAATAGTTTATTTGAATCCTTTACAGCTGTAATTACACCTTCACCAACTGCACCAGCACCAGGTGAAGTATCTTCAAGTATATCATTAGCTGAAACACCATCTGTAATACAGCCATCAAGTTTTACGTCAGGTAAGATATATTTATTCTGTAGCAAATGTTTCCTTTAAAGTTTGCTCCACTATGTACAGTTGGAGTTACAACTCCACCACCAAGAGTAACAAATGAAACTATTTCACCAACCTCAGGTGAGAAATACATGTATGTATACTTTACTTAATGTCTGCTACACTATGATCAGTTGCAGTTACAACTCCACCATCAGGAGTAACAAATGAAACTATATCACCAACCTCAGGTGAGAAATACATGTATGTATACTTTACTTAATGTCTGCTACACTATGATCAGTTGCAGTTACAACTCCACCACCAAGAGTAACAAATGAAACTATTTCACCAACCTCAGGTGAGAAATACATGTATGTATACTTTACTTAATGTCTGCTACACTATGATCAGTTGCAGTTACAACTCCACCACCAAGAGTAACAAATGAAACTATTTCACCAACCTCAGGTGAGAAATACATGTATGTATACTTTACTTAATGTCTGCTACACTATGATCAGTTGCAGTTACAACTCCACCACCAAGAGTAACAAATGAAACTATTTCACCAACCTCAGGTGAGAAATACATGTATGTATACTTTACTTAATGTCTGCTACACTATGATCAGTTGCAGTTACAACTCCACCACCAAGAGTAACAAATGAAACTATTTCACCAACCTCAGGTGAGAAATACATGTATGTATACTTTACTTAATGTCTGCTACACTATGATCAGTTGCAGTTACAACTCCACCACCAAGAGTAACAAATGAAACTATTTCACCAACCTCAGGTGAGAAATACATGTATGTATACTTTACTTAATGTCTGCTACACTATGATCAGTTGCAGTTACAACTCCACCATCAGGAGTAACAAATGAAACTATTTCACCAACCTCAGGTGAGAAATACATGTATGTATACTTTACTTAATGTCTGCTACACTATGATCAGTTGCAGTTACAACTCCACCATCAGGAGTAACAAATGAAACTATTTCACCAACCTCAGGTGAGAAATACATGTATGTATACTTTACTTAATGTCTGCTACACTATGATCAGTTGCAGTTACAACTCCACCACCAAGAGTAACAAATGAAACTATTTCACCAACCTCAGGTGAGAAATACATGTATGTATACTTTACTTAATGTCTGCTACACTATGATCAGTTGCAGTTACAACTCCACCACCAAGAGTAACAAATGAAACTATTTCACCAACCTCAGGTGAGAAATACATGTATGTATACTTTACTTAATGTCTGCTACACTATGATCAGTTGCAGTTACAACTCCACCACCAAGAGTAACAAATGAAACTATTTCACCAACCTCAGGTGAGAAATACATGTATGTATACTTTACTTAATGTCTGCTACACTATGATCAGTTGCAGTTACAACTCCACCACCAAGAGTAACAAATGAAACTATTTCACCAACCTCAGGTGAGAAATACATGTATGTATACTTTACTTAATGTCTGCTACACTATGATCAGTTGCAGTTACAACTCCACCACCAAGAGTAACGGATGAAGTCTCTTCGGTTATCTCATCGACCTCAGGTAAGAAATATGTATTCTGCCAATATTTTACTTAACGTCTGCTCCACTATGTACAGTTGCAGTTACAACTCCACCATCAGGAATAGATGAAGTCTCTTCGATCATCTCACCAACCTCAGGTAAAAAATATGTCAATATACTTTACTTAATGTCTGCTCCACTACGTACAGTTGCAGTTACCACTGCTCCACCAGGAGTAATGGATGAAGTCTCTTCGATTATATCACGAACTGAAATATCCACTGCAACACAGCCATCCAGTTTTACCTCAGGTAAAACACATGTACTCTAGCCCACCAACAGCTCACTTCAAAAGTTTGCTCCACTAGTTACAACAGTACCACCACCACCAGGAGCAACAGATGAATTCTCTTCGATTATTTCACCAACGACATCAGTAGTGGTGGAAACACCAACAGCTACTGCTACAGGTATATAGGTGAAACAAATGGTCATGCACAGTGAATTCAGTCATGCACCACTGATTAGTGAAGTGTCCTGATTTCAGGTGTTAAATGTACACAAAAGTAAAACTATCCTGTTTATTAAGGTCTCTTCATATGACGAGGTCTTAATTAGAGGGACCAACAGTATAAACTCACACACATTCAAACTATGCAAGTGTTTATGGTTTTCTCAACAGTTCCTGATCATGATACCTTCCTTGAAAACACAGTAGTTGTGGAGCTTGCTGGATACAATACTGGAACGGTAGCCATATAAATCTCAACTATAATATATTTCAACTAACATCAACATTGCATTTTTATTGTAGTTCAAAGAGGCACGACAGAGATTTAAAAACATCACAGTCTCTGTAGTCAACAACTACTGTTACAGCAATAAGGAGTGCAAATTTACACTAAGGTAGAGAAATATAAAATATAATCGCACAAATAAATCCTTTATCTTCCAATCGTAGAGAACTTAAAAGACAAGCTGATGAATTCAAAAACATAACTGAAAAGGATGTAGTGATAGTGAAAACCTCTAATTTGACAAATGGAGAACTCAACAACGTGCAAGTGAAAATGTACATCCGATTGAATCTCCCACAGACGACGAAAGTAGCTGTACTACCTGTCGCGGCATTACTGCAAGCAATCGAGGTTAGGTTCAGATTTATTATCTCGTTATTACTTAATGTCTACTATCGTTGCATCCTTAGAGTGGCAAGGAGGCGTACAAAAGTGCAAATTTCACTGTAATTAAGGTTATGCCTCTGAAAGAGTCACCAGAAGATCCCACTGAAGATGATGATAATGAAATCCTGAAAATTCTTAAAATGCCATGGGCAATAGCCGGAATAGCGTTCATTTTGATACTGCTATATTACATAATCCTGGTTTGCATCTGTATTTGGTAAGTTTAACCATCTCTAAATGACTATCTGATATTGCTGTACTGTTTTTTTCCCCAGCTATAACCGATCACATAGATACCAGGGAAGTTACGTATTTTCAAGGGACAGGCAGTATTTCACGTATGGAAGGCCCTATAGGGGTGAGCTCCTAGGTGATTTGACAATCACAAATGACAAACAAGATGGTAAGCATAACTATTAAGAATGTGTACTTCTTATATAGCATATTTCAGCACCTTTGCAACAGGAGCCTGTAGACAACACACTGTGTTTAAGTGTCATTAGTACATAGATGGCTTCAATGTGTGTGCATAGTCTGTGTTAGATAGCCATTTGTGACACTTAGAAACAGTGTGTGGTTTACAGGCTCCTGTGCTGAAATATGCTGTATACAGGTGTTGGGGATTGGAGGGTCCTACTGTACTCTTTGCTGTCACTCCCCTTTTCTTTTTCTTCTCTCTTATCCCTGCCCTCTTTACACTCTGTTGAACTAGAAGATGAATCAGCAGAGAAGGGTCAGGCAGCAACACTCAAGGAGCTCAAGACTGTTGTGGAGAACCTTGACACACGTGCATCCTCTAAGGAAAAGGATGCTGATACAAAACTGAAGATAACAAAAGTTTAAAACACTTCGTAGAAATTTGACTTGGGTTTAGTTGTGCATATTATAATGCATGAATATCACTGCGGTGCTAGCATCTTTTACATTAAACACCTATGGTATATATTTGCGCATGCGTGTAGCTGCAGTCGATTACAAAAGTGGGCGTAGCTCGTAATCCTGAGAGGGAAAGATGTCACCGTATCTAGCCATCATAACTTTGCTACTTTTTCCGCAAAGCGGTAAATTAACACGGTGTTCTTCACTACAGTATTGTGGTATATCAATTTCTTAACAGGTATCTGCGACACCGACATTGCTAGCGGTGACGACTGTAATGATCTACTCTGCCCTGATTATACCCCAGAAACTAACACCACGTCAAACGAGACTAGTACTTCCGAAGGTTTATCCGGCGGAGCAGTGGCAGGAATTGTCGTGGGCTCCCTGGTCGGTGTTGCAGTCAGTGCTGGAATAGCTACAGTCAGCGTCTTGTTAATCCTGTAAGTGCAGTGCAGTCATGAGAGATTCGAATGAGAAAGGCTCACTAATGTTCATTAGCATGCTATGTGCGGGAACAGACTCCGGGATGGGATTGTGCCTGCATGCATGACGTCCTGAAGCGAGGCATGCACCTCGATAGGCAAGATACATTTATTTCTCTGCCCAACATTACCACAAAGAAATGATCAGATACCTTTTGAATAGCCGAATACAGTAGCTACTTATGGCAGTCTAAAAATGAGGACTTCAAACATCATTCCCCAAAATCAGGACACCTCACTAATAATGGCACTAAGGTTAATTCACTACCTGGCTATATTTTAATGTGATTTCATCGGAGTTCGATATTTCATTCCATTTCAGAAAATACGTTAAGATAGGTGGCAATAAGATAGTTCCCATGAAGAAGACCAAACCTGGAACAGTGAGTGTTGAAAGTGTTGAAAGTGACAAGCAAACTCTACTAGAGACATTCCCAAAGCCAGAGTAAAAAAACAGACCTAGGACTTATGTACGTACTATATATTATGTTCTAAACATATTCAACTAGATCTTTTCCCTATAACTTATGTATATATGTGAATAATAAATATTATGTGTCTTCTAAAAATATTCATGATGTTTGTATACAATCTCTAAACTTTAATCATAAGGGAAATGGCATTCACTATCTAGTAAAAATATGATGAGTAAAACTGATGCTGTAGGGAAAATTAATAGTTAGTTACGCTCAATGTCAATGTCAATGTTTAGCAATGGATTTAGTCCTCGGGCAATTGCTTCTCATCAGAAATTTCTCCATAAAGTGGATTATTGTAGTTTCTTCTGTCCGCCGACGGATCGTAGAGGTTCATTGAGAGACGAGCTGTCCCCGAATTATCTGGTTCATCAAAGTTCATGTAGGATTGTTGCTCCTTTTCATTTCGCTTCTTGTACAGGTACAGTACCACAATCAAAACAATGATTGCGATCAGAATAACTACAAGTAGTATTGGAACAACGATGGCTGCTGCATTAATCCCCGATGATTTTTTGTCGGTGGACGAAGGCTCTGTGGTTGCTGAAGATGGAGGTTCTGTGGTCTCAGTGCAATGCTCGTCTTGTAATGATTCAATTAAGACATCGCAGTTGCTATCCAATTTAACAGGCAAGTCATCAATTGTAATGCTCCCTCCTAGCTCGACCCATTCTTTGATAAAATCAATAATGGCTTGATTCTCGTTCATGTCACCGAGTAGCAAGGCACGGAATGTAGCAGTGCTTGAGTCACCACTGCACTGTATCACTCTGTCTGTCACAGAAGAAGCTTGAAGGTTACATGAAACACACCCACTTACAACAGTCTCGAGTTTCTCTGCTATCTGGGACGTAATGGCACTCTCTTGGTCTTGCTGTAAAAACAAAAACATTAGCAGAGCTGATATTAACATGAAATTGGATGATATGAGCATTAGTTACCCATTTTTCACAACTGGAAACCTCCACGAAACGCAACTGGAACAGTACCCCAGCACCTAATGACAAAAATAATGTTGCAGTGTACATATACAGGAGAACTAATCTGGACATTCTTGGGGCAGAAAAAACACGTCCTGATTAGGGTAATGCCTAGCTTGATTTTAGGGGATTGAAATTAGGGCAGTAAAGGTGTCCTCTTAATAAAGTTATCCTGATTGGATGGGATCACACAGTACACAGTATATCCATTGGTAAGATAGCCACCACTACTGGATAACCACACAGAGGAGCCCCTCTAATCAGTCTTTAATTGAAAGTGAGAGCTCACTCGGTGGAATGATAGGATCACTTCCGACCCCTGTGCCAGCTGTAGTAGCAGCAGCAACTGAGACAGAGTACTCAATGTCAGGGTCCAAATCATCAATTGAAACTGAGTTTTGATCTCCTGGAACTTCCACAGTACCAGTTGCACGTTTTCTCCGACGACTGTCAGCAGAGCTGTAGGTCACGATGTAGGAAGTTATAAACCCACGAGCTTCTTCTAAAGTCAGAGGTTTCCATTCCACCAGCATCTCAAATAGACCTTTCCATGATACACTCACTTCAGGAGACACATTTGGAACTGTAACATGCAAAAATAAGTCAAGACTGTGTTCATGTAGTCGAGAGAATAAAATTTTATACCACACTATGTGACAGGAATACTAGAATTTTGGATATGGTCAATGTCAGTGCGGTCTCATTGAGAATCTACGTGCTCTGAATTTGCCCACACTCAATTTTATTTAGCAGGAATGTGGTGAATTAACTTACTGCCTTCTTTAGTGAATGCAATAATGAGCTGAGCAGTTCCAGATCCAATGCTGTTAACAGGTTCCACTCTCACATAATAAGGAACTTCAGGATCTATAAGAGAGTTTGAAAATTTTCTCAAGTCACTGACTAATATAGTGGCCTAGATTGACAATACATGGATTTAGACTACGGTAACTTTAAATTGACCAATCATGTTGCGAGAAACGCGGGATCTATTTTTCATAGTCACCTCGTTAGCGGGATCTATAGTTGGCCGCTGGCCCCTAGTACCGGGATCTATTGGCACGCTTGTTGCTAACGGTTTGAATGGTCACTGTCCAATCAGTTTCTCCGCTGTAGTCTAAAATAGTTAGACGCACTCGTCGTCGGGAACTACGCGATTTAGAAAGCCTCGGGCCCTTGGTAGCGCCCTCGCTACGCTCGGGACGCTACATCCGGGCCTCGGCTTTCTAAATCGCGTAGTTCCCTCGACTCGGCGTCTAACTTATATATAGTATTGTGTAAACTTACTCAGATTGTTAACTTCCAAAAACAGTTGACTTGTCTGTTCTGTCCTTATGTTTTCAGATATAGTAGATACACTGACTTGATAGAATTGTACTGGGCCTCCAAATTCCGGAGGACTCCAATTGATGATGAGCCCACTTGAAGATAAACTGGCCACTTGTAGGCCAATCACAGGTCCAGGAACTGTTTGTTTTTGAAGGCAAAAAAGCACATATAATTGTTGGATAGATACATTGCATAGTCAACAAACGAATGTGATATGGCTCTGTACGAATTCCATAGCTCTGTATAATTCATAATAGCTAGGTTTAGCCATCATGCTGTTGGTTGCTAAGCTCCTCTCAGAGTTGTTTCCAGACCCCCCAAAATGTGATATGGCTCTGTAACAATTCATACTAGGTATATTTGGCCATTATATTGTTCATGTTGTTGGCTCCTCTCAGAGTTGTTTCCCGACCCCCCAGAAGCAGCTCCCCAAGAGCTTCCAATGACATGCTACCAACTATGTCAAATAGCTTCATGGAAGACTTTGAGATGAGGGTTAATTGCATTACATGGTCATGTAGTGGATTACGAATGTAAAATATATGCCCAAGGCTACAGAAACAACATCAATCCTGCTATATATGGTGGTCTGGTAAGCACACACACACACACTCACGCACATGCACAGACGCACGCAGACACACATTAGACAGACCAACAGTAACCCTCACTGTGCATGCAGCCAAGGGTTAATATGGAGGCTTACCCTCAGTAATGATAGTATTATCAATGATAAATACTTCCGTTGTGGCAAATGTATCGTGAAATGGGCCGAATTGCAAATCTGCCGATTTAGAAATTGTAAGATTAAATGACTCCTGCTTCTCAAATATAAAGTCATCAATGATGTTCAATGGGATTGACACTTGCATTGTCTCAAGCGTATTTGGTGTCGCAGGGTCAAAGTGTATTGTAGTGTTGAGAAGTGAAATCTGGAAATCGATTCCTGGAGTAGCTGATGAGGTCCCAGTGAGCTCTATCCTGACATCAATGTCTGTTCTCTCGGAACTTACACCTGAATCTTTTCGTATTACCACATTCACATTTGGCTCGCCCTCAATGAATGTATAGGTAGGTCTATCAAAACCAATGGCAATATCTGTGTAGAGAACAATTAAGGTATGATGGAGAGAGAGAGGGGGGGAAGAGGGAGAGGAGAGGGAGAGGGATAGAGAGGAGGGAGAAGGAGAATGAGAGGGAGAGGGAGAGGGAGGAGGAGAGAGAGAAGTAGAGAGAGAGGGAAAGGGATAGAGAGGAGGGAGAAGGAGAGGGAGAGGGAAAGGGATAGAGAGGAGGGAGAAGGAGAGTGAGAGAGAAAGGGGTAGATCAGGACAGAGAAGGAGAGGGAGAGTTCATACTTACCGTCATCATCAGCTATGGTGAGCTGAGTGACTGTTCTTTCAAGCTGAATAATACTCTCATCCATGGCACTATAAATTGTCATATAAGCAAGAAATTTCTCAGGATGTTCGTTGATTTCATCGTCAACAATCGGTACTTGAATGTCCACCTGACGAATGATGCTCCCATTGAAACGAGGTAAAGTGACTGTAATATTATTTCCAATAAAATCTTTATCTATTGTGGAGAGATGTGGGGGTATCACAATTATATCACAAAATGGCCAATTAGAGAGGGACAAATGTAATTAGAGGGGGTTAAGATTATTGTTTGGGACAGCCAAAGTTGTCCAGGTTACAGTAAGGTGTCCGCTTAGTGTGGCCTGAACTCTCATCCAGCAAATAAAACAATTGCTCACCAGATGCTTCAAAACCTTTAGCAGGGATTACGAAACCATCAGGCAAGGGACCTACTGTAGACTGGTACACACTGTATGTGACAGGATGAAATGTGAGGACGATTGGATTAGCAAGATTTCTGCTGAACGAGACTTGTGCTGTAATGAAACCAGAACCTTCACTCCCCGTGTAGTTAGAGGACGTCAATCCCACAGTCACCACTGTAAATGTTTACACACAGAGTAATTTAATGAGACATTTATTTGAGTTTTCTGAAGAACTTACTTTGACAAAAGTACTGTGCATCAACACAACATGTATTGTTCTCAAAACAGTCAGCATCGCATGAGCAGTGTACCAGTGGGTTAGTGCAACCTGTTCCTGCTGGGCAGCAGGAAGTGTGTCCTGCTGCAGAGCATGTGTGATGAACTGGGAGGAAGTAGAAAACTTTAATCATATACAAGGAGAAATTTGCTATTACTCACACAACCAATATCTTCCTTTTTCTACCCCCTCCTCTTGCTTTCCTTCCCTCCCTCCCTCCTTCCCTCCCTCCCTCCCTCACTCCCTCCCTCCCATCTCATATACAGAATCCCTTCTCTCTCTATCTAACGTACCTGATGGGCAACTTTCTGCAACATCATAACAGCATGTCCCCATTTCTCTGCAGAATTCATCACAAGTACAAGAAGCTAGTTCGCCTGTGGAAACATCTCTTCCACGACATGCTCCTATCCTGCAGCAGCCACTGTAACCAGCACTTACACATGATCCTGAGTAGATGGAGTCAAAGAACAGACCTGATAAGTACATACGATCTGCAGTGGAACCTCTCTAATCTGGATACTCTTGGGACAGAAGAAAGTGTTCTGATATATAGTGAGGCATCCTAATTTCAGAGGTTGAAAAATGGCATTTGGGACAGGAAATTGTATCCTGTTATAAGGTGTCCTTTTTTCAGGTTGCCTTCATTAGAGGAGACCCACTGTAATCTGGTCGTTACAAAACAACACAGCCTCTACAATACTTTTATGGTGTGTGTGTGTGTGTGTGTGTGTGTGTGTGTGTGTGTGTGTGTGTGTGTGTGTGTGTGTGTGTGTGTGTGTGTGTGTGTGTGTGTCAGTGTTGTGTGTATACACATACCAAGTTCAACAGGTGGACTAGTAGGTAGTGGAGTAGGAATTGGACCTGTGTATAAATGTGCAATTGTACATTAATTCACATGCACTTCCTAAGCTAAGCAATAGACTGCTGTAAGGGAATTCATATACTTTCGCAGTCATTGTCCTTGTCAGCACACACACAGGAGTAGCCGTCCGAGTCAGGACTGAGTAGACAGAGACCAATACAGCTGGCAGTATCGCAAGGGTTTTTAGCTGTGGAGTGGGAAGTTGATTAATAAATATTGTAGAGATCTGACAATAAATATTGTAGAGATGTGATAGTACATCAGAGGGATGCAGGAGTTATGATTCTGCGTAGGCTATAGGACCAAATAAAGTGGTTTCTATTTAATATGCACTGTAACACTAGAAATGTAATTGTCAACTCCAGAAATTGCAATATTAATTTCACTAAGCAAGACATTTTTCTATCTCAATAAATGAGGTGAGATTCTGTAATATTTTACTTTTCTGTAAATCTGATTTGTATATATTTGTACACTGCTAGAGGATATAAACATACCGTCCATTTGTCTTTCTGGAGATACAGCTTCAATTCCGTGAGGAGCATTTACCAAGACATTGTAGATAGAAACAATGTTATCATAAGGTAGGTCTTTGTGAGTGGAAAATACACCAACCCGAGACCAGTCAGTCCAGAAAAGAAATTCCTTCTCGAGAGTCAGCGCAAATGGGTGGAATAAGTCATCATTGATCCGTTGAAGTAATATGCGTCCACTTCCATCAACATTAGAGCGCTCTATAGTGTTAAGACTGGCATCGACCCAGTATAATGTTTGTTTCATGTAGTCAAGTGTAATTCCATTTGGCCAGACTAAGTTTGTGTTGTGTAGTATTGTACGATAGTTTCCATCCATTCCAGCACGTTCTATACGTGATTCGCTTCCCCAATCACTATAATACATGTACCTGCATATACAGTACACATATCATGAATCAGATTACTTGCCTTCATCCCAATGTCTGTTATTAGAGGCTCTTACTGTATAATGATCATTTCATGTCTCACCATGCAGTGAGGAAACTCCTCTAATTAATGGCCTTTGTTACTAATGTATATACAAAGCATATAGTAGGTAGGATTATATACCCTGTTGTGGGATCAACAGCTATGGCTCTTGTAGTGCTAGTGCCGTTGCGATTAACAATAAGTGTTGTTTTCTTTCTCTGTTCAATATCCAAAACCAGAACTTCGCTTAGTACTGCCTCTGTGAAGTACAGCTTATTATTCACCCAGTCAACTGCGATGTCATCTAAGGGAGAATACATACACACAGTATGTACATGCACACGCATAAGGACGGAGGCTGTTGAATGCGCATGCGTGGAACGCTATATACGCGCGCACGCAAGCTGCTACATGTACAGGGCAACTGGATGTGTAACACTTCATGCGTAGGGCACCAATACCTAGAATAGGCTCAGTGGGAGAACAAACATATAAGTATCACATGACATGTTTGCATCACAACATTACCTCTCTAAGTATTCCTAGTATATGTACAGTATAAATATTGTTATAGGGATTCTTTGGGAATTATAAGTGCTGGACACTAATGCAATAATACTTGTGGAAATACGCTACGTGTAAACCAACAAACAATCATAATGATGTGTGTCCAGTATAAACTAAGAACACCTACCGATTACTGCATCAGCAATTTGGAGTACAACTTCAGGGCTGGAGCCATTGAGATGAGCCCTGTTCAATGTACCACTTCTTGTGTCAGACCAGTACATGTAGCCTTGGCTATAAAGGGAGATATGCAGAGGCAGAGACAGCATGTCAAAAGTGGGGGGGCTCAGCGTTCATAAAGTGGGGGGTTATATACATTTATTCTGAACAGATCTGGCATAGGCTATTAGTATTTAATACATTTTTCATGACAACCTCCAATTTTGGGGGGCTCAGCCCCCCCTTATCAAAAAGTGGGGGGCTCAAGCCCCCCTGTCCTCCCCTCCCCAGGTTCTCTGCCTCTGATATGAGAGGCAGGCAGGCAATGTATTAACTCTGAATGAGTGTGCATAGGATTATGGAAGTCATCTCATTCTAGCAGGACCCTACATTTAAATAATCTCTAGCAGAGCCCTCCTTTCAATTCACCCTAGAAATCAGGACACCTTACTACACTCTTCTGTCCAAAGCCTGTGCATTTTACAGAGAGTTTTCTACAGTATCACAAACCTGTAATGGTAGTCCAGTGCTACCATAGCTCCTGACGAGAAGTTGGTATGGAGGATCTCAAAATTTTCTCCATCTATACTAACTCGGTTGATGTGAAAGGCATTGGCAAAAAGTAGATAAGTCTCATTTCCTGGAAAAAGTAACAAAAATGGAAGAGGTTGTGACAATGGCTTCAATTTGTTGGAAAACACAGCAGACCACATTTTACACGTGTGTTGTCTTATATCGCCAAAATAAGAGTACAGACAATGAACTTGTTATAGTCCCATGATCATATCCTGGTCCATGTATATACTATACATTCAAATTAATGAAGTATCAACATACCATCATCAGTGACTGTTTCCAGTGAGTGGAATGGTGAGTGGAGAGGGAATAAGAAAATGAGATATATATAAACATGTAATGTTTATCAGAACATGCATGCATCAAGGTACACTAAGCATACATCAGAGTATACTGAGAGTATACTGAGCATCACCACATTATGATCATGCCTCAGAGTATACATGGAACATGACACTTACAGTTTCCTTGTGGACAAATTAGGTCGATATCTCTGCAGCAATCACCATAAAAACGACATGTTTTATCACAAAAACAATCATCAGGTTGCCCGGAACATGTACCTCCCTCACAGCATGTATCATAACCTGCTGCAGTGCAACTTCCTGACAAGGAAATGTGATGGGTTCACATATCACTATTGATTGTTTTAACTCTGAAGGTAGCTATCATGTCTCACCAAATGTGTTTGGAGGTTCAGGTGTGGTTAAAGAACATTGGACACCACTTGGATTTGGAACAAGATCGTACACCAAGTTATTCACCTCTTCTGGCAGGGCCAGACACGCAACGTCATGAGTCCTAGAACCACTTATGTTGTGGTTTTCAAAGTACGTGCCGACAGCATTGTAGCCGATCACAGCACCACCACTCCACTCCATCAGGCCACACTTGTAGGTATAGACAACATAGGACTTGGTACCATCGGTGATTACAACAGCTTGATAGCTGTTGTTTGGAAGATCCACCTGCAAACAAATTGTACAACAATTCATTGATAGCTGTACAGTGGAAACCCACTCACTGCAAAAAGTTAAAGGTTGTTTTAACCTGTGTACTAGGGCCACTAAATTCCTTTTTAATGAGTGAGAGACAAAAAATTAGAAGTGGCATGACTTTTGACTTTGAGTAACCTAGCTGGCTTCTAATAACCTCTTTTTTTTACACCTGTATGCCAACAAATTATGACAACTTGGGAATGTAGAAGTAATAGTCACAACACCAAAACTGAAATTTCCTTGTGCAAAAATCAACAGTATAGGGCTAAGTTTCCTGTACTATTTCCTTGGTATTAGGACAGTTGGATCTATAGTGTATACTTTCCTTGACATTTCCTCACACAACCTGTATATTTCCTTAAATCAGGAGATTTGGATTTACTTTCAGTGAGTATAGCCATTATTGAGTGGTGGTTTTCAGAAGCCAGGTTGCTCATAGTTTTATGTTTATCTTGAAAGCATTTGCCAGCTGTAGCTATAGTATATTCAAGTTGTAACTCAAACAACCACAGGAATGTAGAAGTAATAGTATAGCCATTATTGAGTTTCTCCTCATTAACGGAGAGTCTGAGTATATAGTGGCAGTATAATGCTTTATTCTATAACAAAACATGCAACTGAGGCCACTACATGCAACTGCTATTCCTTTGTTAATGAGAGGGAAACTTAAATTGATGAATTGCTATATTACTACATACATTCCTGAGTTGTCATGTGGTTGAGTTCCTCAAATCACTAGTGGATGGTGGTTTTCACAAGCCAGGTTGCTCATAGCTCTATGTTTGTCTCGAAAGCAATTGCCAGCTGTAGCTATAGTATACTCAAGTTGCAACTCAAACAACCACAGAAGGGTTAAAATCACCTTTCATTATTTACAGTGTAATCTGGGCTCCATGGGGGGAAATAAGCAGGATTCCTCCTACTTGCATTCTAAACCCTCAAAATCAGGATACAACACTAATCAGGACACTTCCTTTCTGTCTCGAAGGTGTTTGAATGAGGAAAGTTCCACTATATGTAGATGTACATGTACTATACAAACTTACATCAAAGAACAGTGTAAATGGATGGTAATGAGGCACTTGATCATAGTTAACCAACAGCATCCAATTCCCCACAAAAGATACATTCTCTCGATTCTCAATAAAAACCGACACTTCATTGAGGAGATCATCTCCCTCTGAACTGTCCCCCACTGTGTGAACCTCCCAAGAGATGCTTCCTCTCCGTCGAATGTCAGCATCAGCCCAGAATGGTGCCAACACATAGGCATAGTGAATTTCAACATTGGTGGTTGGAAATAGTTCAGGAATATGATAATTGATTTCGGTGCCAAATGAAATAATCCCATTTACTCCGACCTGATTATTGTGGGTGGTATTATAATGAGCGTAAGAGTAGAAAATAGTTCATAAACCTAGCCATAGCTCTTAATAGTGCCTAAAATATCACTGCCCAAACGGGTAGTAACATATCCCTTTATGCCATATGAATTGAGAGTTTCCTGGAGCAATTAGCATGGGCAGCATTGGGCAGTGTATACCTCATTAATTTAGCAAAAGCTGCACCACCCAAAGTTGCTTTAATTGTGTATTGTGTACATGAAAATATTACAACTACGACTTTATTTGGATCAACACAAAATGGTTTTATTTGGATCAACTGGACAGCGACAAATTTAATTTTAGCACTGTTTTGATGTGTCAAAGCTAAATATGAAACTCACATAGCATGTATCATGACAGTAGTCTCCAAATGGAAAGGGGGACTTGATAGCTACTTCTCCACTACAGTCATCGCAAGCATTGACTGCTCCTGACTCTCCTTGTCCTGTGAACTCTAGATATGGGAGTGACTGGAACAAACCACCAGACTGAGTCAGACTGCCAGAGACAAGAGCTAATACCAGCACACAGTGTGCAACTACTGCACTCATGATTCCAACTAGTATAGAAGGGTATACACTAAAACTATTTTGGGCCTGTGTAATAAAATCTATATAGTGCAGTCACACCAGGAAATACGAACTAACAAATAGACTAATGCATGTATGTTTAAATGCATGTATATTTTATGGGCACAATCCATGTGGGAACAAGGGATGTTAGGTGTTTTCTGTGTACATATCTTTGCTCATCAGTGTAATTCCTTATTGCTAAGTAAACTCTCTGTTTGTATATGTTGCTCTGTAATACAAAAATGAATTTATTTAAGAAGATCATGGACTTCCTAGCACAAGGAATTTGAGTCACACCTAATTTACCAAAAATGGCATAACAAGAAAACAATACAGTACTTATAGGGCTTTTAATTAAATGCCACCAACTCTATGCTTATTGTTAGGGAAGTGTGCAGGGATTGTAGTAGAAGTATAATTTTAAATTACTGGAATTCCTCAATCAAAAGATCTTAGTAAATCAGGCTTGCAAGCCATAGAGATTCAATAGCAGAGGTGTAGGAGAAGGGGTAGGGGGGCAGGAAGGGCAGTTGCCCCCCTACTTTTGCACAAGGCAAGGCAAGCTTAGAATTCACCAGAATGAGTCTAAGAACATCCTTTTCTCAAAACCTTTAATTTCTGGAGGAGAATACCCCTGCCAGACTCCCTATCTTAACTTGATCCCCCCCCCTCTTCTCAACTTGCTCCTACCCTTCTGAATATTGCGCTGCAATTGGACATCCCTGGGATGGAGTTTTGTGTCCCAGGCCAAATGCTATACCTGATATCGGAGCCCCATACTAATCGGGACATGTTCAAATTGGAATGCTTTTAATTCCTGGGATAAAAATAGACTGTACAAAAATATAATTAGACTGTTAAAAAATACACCACAATTTTTAAATATGGTTAAAAATAATGTACATTATACAACTATTGTTTGTTGTTATGTCTTTGTTTACACCAACTCATCGTCATCTGATCCTTCATCGTCGTCAGCTGCAAATGGCTTAGCAGTTGCTCGCTTGTGCTTTGGCAGCACAGTGGCATATTGCGGTTCGGTTTCGACATCGATTGCCACTGGTATTGCAGGTTCGTATTTTTCGGCAGTTGTGTCAGTGCTGGGTTCTACAGGATCTGGAGGTGGAGCGAAATCCTCAGGCGATGGCTCAACTTTTTCTGGAACATTTTCATTGTTATTCGGAAATTCAGCCACCTCATATATCGGATTCTGGAAGGGTGGAACTTTTTCGGGAACATTTTCAAGTGGTTGATATTGTCCAAGGCTTGGAATAGGTGCCTGGGAGGTTGGTTGGGTAGCAGATGTGGTGGAATCTTTGTGGGAGCTAAATTCACTTGTATAATAGAGAGGATTCTGGTAGTTGAGCTGGCTAGTATCGGTCGGTGGAAGTTTAGATAAATCTTCTTTCTCTTCTGTTTTCACTGAGGTGAGTGTGACTCCACTTGTGGCCTCAGGGATGGATACATTGTCATGGCCATCATATAATATCTCTTCATCACCAATCCTACTATGTGGCCACGGACTGCAAGGAAATAAAGTGAGAGAGGATTAACTAATTGATATATATCTAGAAATAAGGACACCATGACAAACAGGATATCCATTGGTGTAGGAAAGGCTAAAGCCCCCAATAATTTGTAAGGGGGCAGAGCTCCCCAAATATATTACGTCACATAGCAATGCGAGTAAGCTAGCCTTTATTTGTGGGAGCATGGCCCTAAAATTCATGGCCCCCCCCCCCTCCAAGCCATAGTACAGCTACAGTGGAACCCCTCTAATAAGGACCCCCTGAAATGAGGACACCTCAATAAACAAGACACTTTTAGCTGTCCCAAATGCCATGTTTGTGTACAATTTAACCCCTTAAATCAGGACACCTCACTAATCAGGACACTTTTAGCTGTCCCGACTGCCATGTTTGTGTACAATTTAACCCCTTAATCAGGACACCTCACTAATCAGGACATTTCTTCTGTCCCAAGGGTGTCCAGATTATGCTTATTGCATACCGGAAAAAATTGAAGCTTTTCCCTGTCCTTCTTTTCCAGAATAAGAATGTAACCATTGCGACCACAATTCCCCCTGCAATGACCAGTATGAGCACAATTGGAATGGCTACTGCTGCACTGTTGTTTCCAGTCTGTTTCCCTGTATTAGTGGACGTCTCATCACAACTTTTGTCGTCAATTTTCTTAATCTCCACCGTACACTCTGTATCTATCTTCAAAGTAGTACCAAGGATATCAATTTCAGATGTGTTCATAACCCATGTGCTAATGTGTTTACGTAGTTGGGGGTTGGAAATTGACCCTCGATAGGTAACTGTTGTTTTATCGATATCTTCATAACAACTGAGGCTTGCAGACTCATTGTAGTAAATCGTGAAATTGTCACACTGGCATAATTTTGACACCTCTCTTGCAAGTTGGCTTGTAATTTCTTCAGTCTTCATCGTCAGGTTATCAGACACCTAGAGAGAGAGAGAGAGAGAGAGAGAGAGAGAGAGAGAGAGAGAGAGAGAGAGAGAGAGAGAGAGAGAGAGAGAGAGAGAGAGAGAGAGAGAGAGAGAGAGAGAGAGAGAGAGAGAGAGAGAGAGAGAGAGAGAGAGAGAGAGAGAGAGAGAGAGAGAGAGAGAGAGAGAGAGAGAGAGAGAGAGAGAGAGAGAGAGAGAGAGAGAGAGAGAGAGCAGACTCAGTGGTTGAGCGGTTATGTTCAAAAGCTGTAGAATGGGAGGTCAGTGGATTGATACTCGCAATGGGCATTCTTTCTCTGACTGGACCTTCACCCAGGGTCTTAAAATAATTGGGAAGAAGCCTCATGCCTTTGTGTTCTGTGCCTTGGTGCCTTAAATAGGTATTAGCCCTATGCCCAAGTAGGCAATCACAACTGCTGCATATGGCCTCACTGTGTTCAATGATGACATTATTGCTACCACCTAAGAGGTACATGGTCACCATTGCACTACGTGTACCTGCGTGTCGTCAACCCAGTAGGCACAGGTGGCATGCCTCCCGCCCATCACGGGTTGGTATGAGAACACACACGCAAGAGATTACAAAAAATGGGAAACAAACTGCAAAGTACACTAAGATCTCTCTCATAATGAAGTGTCCTGATTTCAAGGTTGAAAGATTTAGGGCGTATATATCTTGCTTGTTGAGGTGCCCTAATCAGTTGGGTTGCATTACTTCTGACTTACCCAATCTGAACAATCCTCCAGTCCGAGGAAGTGAATTTGGAATAGACCTTCATAGAAAGGAGGGGGAAAAAATCATTGCACAGCACATCCATACAACATACGCACATAAGTAATGTAGTGTTTCTTTCAGAAAAGGGAGAAAAGCAACAAAATAAATGAGGGGAGGCAACAGTGAACAGTATGTATGTGTAACTATACCTCCACTAGATGGAACTATGGTTGGTCGAGGAGAAGCAATGACAGAAGAGGTTGAGCCTGGGCTGGTGGTGGAAGAAGTGGGACTTGAGCTTGGGCTGGTGGTGGAAGGAGTAGGAGTAGGTTCTGAGGGACAAGAAAAGATTATCCAAATCACATGTATACTGACAGAGAGTGTTCGAACGATTACTGTGTAAATCTAGGGAGATGTAGAGTGGAACTTCTCTAATCTAGATACTATCACAGGATCGTAGGAGCAGGTCCGGCAGTGCGGCAGCTGCCGGACCAAAGTTTGGCCAAAAAGGGGCCGGCATATTTGGCGGAGCGGACCAACGCCTTTAATTATGCGAGTATTTATTTTAAGACGTCAAGCACGAATAGCGGCAGATTGTCTATTTCAACCCAAAATTCCACCAGAAACGATCTCAGGTAGTCTAAATGCAAAACCTTTCCTGGGGGAGAATGCACCCAGACCCCCCTAGCAGGCAGGCTTCACGTGCTTAATTACTCAGCAACGCTGCCCGCCTAACCAATTGTATTTTGCTTCCTACGGGCCTGCATCATAATATCTAATTACTAAAGTGTTTTGGTGTTGGGCATCAACATTGCTAAGTTTCACCTGACTAATATTATGGTCACCAGATTATAGTAGTAAGTAGCAACAGACCTGGGCAAATTTCATCAAAATCATAGCAGCAATCCCCAAACTGGCGACAGACTGGATCGCAGTAGCAGTTGGCCTCGTCTGGTACACCAGCACATTCTCCACTCGTGCAGCAGTCAGTATATCCAGCATCTCTACAGAATCCTCTAACTATCAGAAGACAATAACAATCAGTACTAACTATTGATCTGTTACTGCATATTCGCTACTTAATATTGATCTGTTACTTCCAAATGCCATGTTTGTGTGCAGTACACAAATATGCCATTTGAGAGAGCACTGACTGTTCGGTTTATCAAGACATCTTTGGCTAATTGATCACTTACACTCGGGGCAAACATCGTCAATGTCCCTGCAGCAATCTCCTCGAGAGTGACAGCCATGATCACAGAAACAGTTGGCAGGGGTGCCAGTGCAGTAGCCAATTTCACAGCAGGCATCATGAGATCCACATGTACCTATACAACAATGAATATATGCATAAAGCTGACAGTATATACATTATAACACATATATACAATGGAGAAGGCTATATATGTGTCTAACAATCTCTCTCTCTCTCTCTCTCTCTCTCTCTCTCTCTCTCTCTCTCTCTCTCTCTCTCTCTCTCTCTCTCTCTCTCTCTCTCTCTCTCTTTCACACACACACACATCATGCTTATTATACACACATACCTTGTTCTGGGATAGGAGTGGCTGCATCAACTGTAATTAAAATAATCATGAATAATATATACATTATATAATATATACATTATATTGAAGGAACATATCAAACATGGCATTGCAGTGGAAAAAGTGTCCTGAAATAGTGAGGTGTCCTGATCAGTGTAATGTCCTGATTTGAGGGGTTGAAAAGCAAGATGTACTATCGTATTACAACTTTATGTAGTGTGTGCATGGTTGCTTACTGCAGTTGACTCCATCACTTGCTAGCTCCATGCCCAGAGGGCAGGCACAGGAGTACCCACTGTCACTGACACTGCTTAGAAGACAGAGGTGAGTACACTCATTGGAGGCACATGGATTGGCACCTGCATGGTGAGGTTTCAACATTAGTGACACTGTTTTACCATCTAAATGCATGGCATTCCAACACTCACTGTAAAGTCGTCTGCTGGCACTGACAGTCTGAATACCATTTGGGTTGACGGGTAGGCCACCGAGAACCAACGACACATTGCCACCTGCCTTGTGAACACTGTATATGGCATTATTCACCCATTCAGTCCAATAGAGAAAGTCTCCTTCGAGGGTTAGTGAGTACGGAGTCCCCAGACCCAATCCTTGAGGAAGAGTCGTGAGTGTGACACGACCGCTGCCATCACTGTTGGAATATTCAATCTTGTCCAGCTGTGCATCCACCCAATATATCCTCTGCTCGATGTAGTCAATGGTGATTCCATATGGAGCCTCAAGTTCTGACGATACAAGTGTGATCCTATTTTGACCGTCCATGGATGCCCTTTCAACCTTTGCCGGTAACCCCCAATCAGTCCAATAGACATATCTGCAAATGAACAAACATACATACTTTCATGTAGCAATGCAATGAAACATTTGGCTAAGAATTATATCTTTAGTAAAACCTTGAATCTATCACTGCAAAAAAGAGGTGGTTGTTTTGACCAGTGTGTGTGTGGTCACCTTAGTTGCATTACATGACTATAACCTGTCTTGGTATTCAAAAGATATGAAGAACATAATTATTATGCAATTTATCTAATTGCATACATGAGTACGAGCTATTCCTCCATTACAGAAGTATACTACAGTATATAGGGTTGTGTACGTGACTTCCTCTGTGAGATATTACAAGGAGCATTATTGTCACTTGAGATACACAGACATCATTCCTTATCGTATCATATACATACCTCTTGGGAGGTTGTAGTTGCCAAAAATAACTATGTTGCAACTGAGGTAACCACACCTAATGCTTAAAACAACCACCCATTTTTTGCAGTGATATTCAAACTAGCAAATTATGTAGGTGAGTCAATTTATGGTAGGTGTGCAGCTTCTGAAAGAAACACTGGTAGTGTATGTTTACCGATTTCTGGGATCAACAGCAATCCCTCTCGGTACTGTATTGGGTCCAGTCAAGAGTACCTCAGCACGTTCAGTTGTGTTGAGGTCCATCACCTCAATACGAGCCCAAAACGCATCCGTCCAATATAGATTATGACCAATCCAGTCCAGTGCCAGTGCCTCTGTGCAGAAAAAAAAATCAGCAAGGGTACTAAAGCCAGATAAAGGTTAAGGGAGATCTGGAGCTAGCTCAGTGAGATTACTACTATCAATATGAGTTCAGAATGGCTTAAATATTTACAGCTCCAACTTTACAAGGACTATCATTTTGTTTTGTTTCTAAATTCGGGAATTAAAATTTAATGCGTAAAAGCTATTCTATCGCATAACACACAATCATTCAAATCTTTTATGTACCTGGAACTTCAAGGTCGTCTTCCATAAGCACTTGACTTCCAGTGCCATCAATATTAGCCACGAGAATTTGATTAGTATTGAAATCAGTATAGAAAATTCTTCGCTGTCCAGGCCTGTAAAATACAATAGTAATTTCTCTAATCAGGATGGTTAAAATGAGAAGCATGTATAGTTTGTTGTAACCAAATATTAGTTAGCCATCTAGTATATAGTGGTCACAGATTAGAGTCCCTTAGTTATTGATACACATTAAAGTAAACCTCTATAATAAGGCCACCTCTCTATAATACCCACTTGGTCCTGTCCCAAGGGTGACCATAAAAGTTCCACTATAGTTATGTTGCAATGTGACTTACGATATGTCAAACTCTACACCTCCGATACCGGCAGATTCCCTAAATATAAGGCCGATTAAATTTGAACCGTCCAAATTGCACCGTGATAGGAAGAAATGATTGGCAAAGAGAAGATAGCTGTCATCTGTGGGGGGTGAGGGGTGGAGGTGTGGTGTGGTTGGGGGGGGGGGGGGGGGGGGGGGGGGGCAGAAATTGAGCATGTTAATGCTAGGAACAATATATGATCTAATCATTGTTTGTTCAGAACTCTAGGTCACTACCATTTCACCACATCATATTCATGAAATATTTAGTAGTATTCAAAAATACACAAAAAGTGGTACTTAGGCTAGTAAGAGGTGTTCCAGTTTATCGATGTGTCATCATTTCAGGTGCCCTGATTTCAGAGGTCCCGTGCATTGCTATTAGATGACTATATGGTATCAAGAATTGAGTATCACTCTATATTAGTCATATGTAGGACTAGCTTGATCATTATAGACATATACATACAGTCGGGGCAGATGTTAGCAGTATCAGAGCAGCAATCCCCTCGAGCATGACAGTCTTGATCACAGAAACAGTTTGCAGGATATCCAGCACAGTATCCAGTCTCACAGCACACTGTATATCCTGCAGCTTCACATGTACCTAGTGCACATAAGGGTGAGAATGGAGAACACTCTAATAATCATGAGAGATCGGTGGTCAGTATGGTGTCTTGATTTACAAGTATGGCCACCTTTTGCTGTTTCATATACTTATGAAATAGCAAAAGGTGTCCTGTGTATTGTAAAGGTGCTTGGATTAGGCTGTACATATGCAGTATATGTTACATACATACCAAACTGAGGTAGTGGTGTAGATGTTGCAGTCACTGTGTGGAAAAAAGGTAGTATGTGCACTAATTGTATGAAGTATACTTACTTCTACTCAGTTGCATATGTTTAGTGTGTGCACCAATTGTATGAAGTATATATACAATTAGCTATACACAGTATGTGCACTAATTGTATGAAGCATACTTACTTCTACACAGTTGCATATGTTTAGTGTGTGCACCAATTGTATGAAGTATATATACAATTAGCTATACACAGTATGTGTACTAATTGTATGAAGTATACTTACTTCTACTCAGTTGCATATGTTTAGTGTGTGCACCAATTGTATGAAGTATATATACAATTAGCTATACACAGTATGTGTACTAATTGTATGAAGTATACTTACTTCTACTCAGTTGCATATGTTTAGTGTGTGCACCAATTGTATGAAGTATATATACAATTAGCTATACACAGTATGTGTACTAATTGTATGAAGTATACTTACTTCTACTCAGTTGCATATGTTTAGTGTGTGCACCAATTGTATGAAGTATATATACAATTAGCTATACACAGTATGTGTACTAATTGTATGAAGTATACTTACTTCTACTCAGTTGCATATGTTTAGTGTGTGCACCAATTGTATGAAGTATATATACAATTAGCTATACACAGTATGTGTACTAATTGTATGAAGTATACTTACTTCTACTCAGTTGCATATGTTTAGTGTGTGCACCAATTGTATGAAGTATATATACAATTAGCTATACACAGTATGTGTACTAATTGTATGAAGTATACTTACTTCTACTCAGTTGCATATGTTTAGTGTGTGCACCAATTGTATGAAGTATATATACAATTAGCTATACACAGTATGTGTACTAATTGTATGAAGTATATACTTACTTATACAGTTGATGCCATCACTCTCCAGTTCAGTTCCCAGTGGACAGGCACAGGAGTACCCTCTGATGTCAGTAGCACTCAGCAGACAGAGGTGAGTGCAGTCATTGTTGTCACATGAATTATTAGCTGCATATAGGAAGGATGGCAAGTGAATATCCACATGAAATAAGGTTTGTGTAGAGCAAACCAGGCAAAGGCGGACAGAAAAAGTAAAAGTTTGCAGCAGTATACATACTTACCTGCTGGTTGTTTTTCAGGCCCTATTGCTTCAATACCATTTGGATTGACAATGAGATACTCCAGAATAAGATTAATATCTCCATCTTGACTGGTACCATGTACTTTATGTGTGGCATATATAGAGTTGTTTTCCCAATCTGTCCAGTAGAGAAGATCTCCCTCTATTGTGAGTGCATAAGGATGAAGCAAACCAGTTGCCCCAGTTTCGAGTAGAGTACGACCGCTTCCATCGACATTGGAGTACTCGATCTTGTCTAGATTTGCATCAGCCCAGTATAGTCTCTGAGTGCTGTAGTCAATGGCCAGACCATTTGGCCAAACCAAATCAGTATTGACTATTTCAGTTCTCCCCTGACCATCCATTCCAGCCTTTTCTATCTTGCCGACCTCCCCCCAGTCAGTCCAGTACATGTACCTGCACGAAATAAGCAATGCAGAAAGTGTTCTTCAACTAGTCTATTGCAGTATGAGAGAATTATTCAAGGATACGATGTAGAGGAGTATTTTCTGCTTGTTTGGGTGAATTATTCTAACCCTTGAAATCAGTACAACCTAAGTAGTCTAGAGACTTCTAGAATATACTATGCTTTCATACAATGTTTCAGCTTCTTTATAGCCCTGAATTCAGGGTGCTATATTAATCAGGACACTTTTTTCAGCCCTAATCAGAGATACTCCACACCTAGTTCAGCTCACCTGGTGACAGGATCTACTACAATGGCCCTAGGGATGGAATGATTCCCAGTCCTGATCAGCTCGGCCCTCTCACGTGTGTCGAGGTCCATCACCTCAATACGTGCCCAGAATGAGTCAGTCCAGTAGAGATTATTAGCCACCCAGTCAACTGCCAAGTCCTCTGTGAGGAGTATCATAGATGAACATGTACATGTATAACTCACAATGAGGAATGATATAGATGTTATGTTAGGGATGGCAGTGCCAACAGTCATAGAAATAAGGTGCAGTATGCAGGCAAAGATGATGTCATGTGACAATAGTAACATGCATGCAGGTTATGTTTAGTTAATGAAGTTTGAGTGTTATGGAATTTTCTGTTAAGGCTAATGGGCAGTCGTACACAGTTGAACGAGCATGATCACAGAGCACACCATGCACCACACTCATACCTGGCACTTCAACACTGTCGTTTAGTAGAAGTTCCACATCTCCACCTGTATCCAGTGTGGCTGAGTATATATGATTGGCAACATAGTCGCTGTAGTACATCTTGTTTTGGCTGCATTGAAACATGGATATCACAGGTAAAATGGTTATGTAAAACAACCTTGAATTCGTGACTGACTTAGTCTATATATGTGAACTCCATTCAAATTGAGGTATATTTAGGGTGATTGGAATAAAGTGTACTGATAAGTGAAGTGTCCTAATGCCATGAAGGTATTATCTGCAAAATTCACTATGTATGATGCTAAGAATGGTCAACAGGATTCTACAATCTCTTACTTTTTATATAGCAATTTATGAAAATTAAAATTACCTCTCTACAATACATTGTGAGACTTACGCCAGGTGGAATTCAATGCCAACGGCACCTCCAGTATTGATACCCAGTACTACAGACAGCCCACTACCATCCAGGTTAACACGATTGATGAAGAAGTGGTTGGCAAACAAGAGGTAATCGGAATCTGTGGATGGTAGTGCATATATAGCTTGATGTATAATAGAGTAGAGTTGTAGGGGAATGCCCCTTTAATCTGAATATTCATGGCAGGAGAAAATCTCCTGTTTTGTGAGCGAGGTGTTCTGAATTCAGTGGTTGAAAGCATGGTGTTTGGAACAGTAAATGGACACTATGTATTTTACTGCTGTGATATATACTGTTTATCATATGTACTCATTGGAGGACTTACCGTCTACTGGAGCTGTGTTCCATGGTAAGATGTTTGCAGAAGTGTCATTATGTAAAGAAAAGAGCAAAAATAACATTATGTAATCTATTTGTAGAAACTCAGCACTATACATTAAAATGATGATTATAATTATGTGTAAAGTGACACTATAGGTAGATTTCAAGTTACTTTACCTGGGGTGCATATTGTATCGATGTCGCTGCAACAGTCATCGAGAAAATAGCAGAATTGGTCACAATAACAGTCGAATGGAGAGCTCCCTACACAATCTCCCTCTTCACAGCAGGCGGTATAACCAGCATCGACACATGAGCCTGTGAGAAGATGTCATTGATGATTTACAATGATTGTTTAGTAACACCATGTATGTACACCTGACCACTTTGCCCTGTACATTTCAGCTGCCTACGAGTCTCTATTCTCAGAACTAGCCTTGTCCTTGGGTACAAACTACGAAGCTACCTAATCACATGCAAGGAGAGGAACTTCCCTTACCAAATTATCTGTCAACTTACAGTAAAACCTTTTGCTCAAGGCTCACTGAAAAGATGCAGACCCTCAAGAAAGTGACTTTTTTCATGTACATGATGTAGGTATGACAGTACAAAGAAACCAAAGAGAAAAGGTGCACTATGCAGCTAAAGGCAGGGATAATGGCATGAAAAACAAGACCCAGTATAAAGCAAGGCAGAAAATGATGGCATGCAACAACAGTAACCCCAGAATAATATGATGTAGGGAGGCTATTATTTTTGCGTGCCATCAAAGGGAAAAACCAAAGAACTCAGCCCAACATGGCCAGATCACTGATACATTAGGCATTCCCAAAGATTAGACTACACATACCAATAGATGACGGTGGTTCCGGGGTGAGCAAACCAGTAAAGGCACCAGGAACAGGTACAAGATTGTACACCTGATTATTCCAGTCCGATCCCACATTCACATGAACACATGCAATGCTGTTAGCCTGCGGGAGGCCACTCAGTGGATGATTATCAAAGTAATCACCACCAGCATTGAATCCAATCACTCCTTCGTCAGACCAGTTGAGGGTTCCACACTTGTAAGTGTATATCACATAGGTTTTAATATTTGTGTCGGTTATAATAATTGCTTGATATGTATTATTCTGAGGAGAAAAATATAATTCACATTCAAATAGAGATAATATTAATAGTAGGCAGTGCCCATGACTGGCTATATTAAAGTGTAGGTAAGCACTATCCTAGCTTGCTCGATGAACAGGGTGTCCAGTCATTCGGCTATGAACTGAATTCCAGATCTGTACCCACAAGGACCTATATATCTAATCTAAACACTATTGAAAGTGAAGTGATTAGTGATGTGTCCTGATTTTATGGTATTTGGGACAGTAAAAATGTTATTGAGATATCCTATATAATTTCATGGAGTCCTGTTTAGAAGGTTCTACTGTAAAGAGTAATAAGAACGTACACTATTGAGGTATGATGCTGCCAGTGCTGGGTCGCTACCAGCTGGATAGGGATGCATCCCTTCCCAGAACCCAACGAACATGAACGTTCCCTCAAAACCATCACCGTAACCATTCATACTAAGGAATTCGTTAACAGAACCTATGATGTCATCAGTAGCCTGACTGTCTCCAGTGCTGTACATCTCCCAGGAGACTCGGCCATTGAGTCGAGCATCATTGTCCGCCCAGTATGGAGCAGTTACGTAATCATAATAAACTTCTGCATCATCAGTCGGAAATAGCGAAGGTGCAAAAGTTGGAAATTCCAGTCCAAATGAAATGAGACCATTAGTTGCCATCTATGTGGACAGATACACATAGGTTAACTCTATATGTGTTTGATGGCTAATAACATAACATTAAAAAATATTTGCAGGTGCTTAATCACCTCAAGCGGTCCTGAGAGAGCTATGTGTAATTTTTTATATCACAGCTTGCATAGCTCCATCACCCAACTTGGTCTAGCAGTGCAAGTGTGTTTGTTATTCCCATTGACCTATGTGGCTAATACCACTCACATAGACTGAGGTGTGGTAGTAATTTCCAAATGGTACGTTGACTGGGAGACTTATCTCCTCAGAGCTGCAGTCATCACAAGCCTCTACCTCTCCTGCATTGACTCCAGTATGGTTCACCCACGGCAAGTAGCTCTGTTGAGCTGCATATATACATGTTAAGATTGTTGATGATCAGGTTATGATACTACTAGTTCTTTATCCTTAAAATACTAACGTTGGTCATGTCCATTGGAGAGCAATTATTATTGTACTTAATTGGCTTATAAAGCACAATAGTAGAGAAACTTCCCTATAATGGGACAGGACTAAGTGGCTGTTATAGAAAGGTGGCCTTATTATAGAGATGTGTGTCAATAACAAGGGACTCTACTCAGTGACCACTATATACTAGGTGGCTAGCCTAACTGAGGTGACCACTAAGTTCCACTCTATACTCTAGAACAACACACCTGGTTCATCTGTGGTGGGTGGATCTGTCATAACAATATTCTCGACACTTATATTGTACACAAGATTGAAGTAATCACTTTCAGGTGAATTAAAGCAATCCATTACATCTGCTCCCGTGCTACCAGTAAGTTCAAAGTTTTCGTAGTAATCGCTGGCAGCATTGTACCCAATGGTGGGGCTTCGAGCCCAGTTGAGGTCACCACATTTGAAAGTGAACACAGCAAATGAGGTAGAACCGTCTGTTATAACCATCCCTTGGAAAGTGTTGGTCTGAAATAGAAAATGTGTAATGTATAAATACATGTGTCCAATTATTTAATTTTCAATTCATAATATTGTGTAACAGTATAATAGTAATCTCACCTCAGACAGGTCAGGATAAATTATCATATCAAAATCGGATGCGCTGCCATGAGGGTAGGGATGAACTTCGTCCCACATGGCAACCATCATCCACGACCCAAAGAAGTCAACTCCCTTCACAGTACTAATAAACGTGCTGACATTCTGTAGCAGTTCATTTGATTTCACGTTACTCCCGCTGCTGTGGGTCTCATAATATATCGATCCTTCTTCAGAGATGTCAGTGTCGTCCCAAAATGGAGTCACTAGATAGCTGTTCTGAACAGCTGCTGATGTTCCTGGGAAAGCCTCAGGACTGAAGCTTGAATATGGCTCATCAAATGAGAAGATACCATTATTAGCAATCTGAAATATAAACATGTCACATTCACTTAGCAATGTAATTCACTTAGGCAAATCAAATTAGGTATTCTGTGACTGATAGCGGAACCCCTCTAATTAGGACCTAAAATGAGGACACCTCAATAAACTGGACAGCTCTTAGGCTCCAAATATATTCTTTTCAAACCCTTTCATTCAGGACACCTCTCACTACATTCAAGACACTTTCTTCTCTCTATGGATTAGAGAGGTTCCACTGAAGCAACATAAAATTATTGCACAAATATTTTGTACACCACAGATGTACACTTACATAAGCTGTTGTCTGAATACTGTTTCCAAAAGGCATGTTGGGGACTGAAATGGAACTCGATATGCCATCATCTGCTTGTGGTAGATTTGTAGTTGGTACTCCATTGTCACCAAGAGGTAGGTATTCCAGATATGCTATATGGAGTCAGAGACAGACAGACAGAGAGAGAGAGAGAGAGAGAGAGAGAGAGAGAGAGAGAGAGAGAGAGAGAGAGAGAGAGAGAGAGAGAGAGAGAGAGAGAGAGAGAGAGAGAGAGAGAATTTACTAAGCTTAAAACTCAGCTATCCAAACATCTATGTACAATTTATTATTACAGAGTCATATATGCAGGTAGCTAGTTGGTGTATTCCACTGAAAAAAAACACAGGCTGAAATTGTACATCAAACATTTTATTTATAGCAATTGAGTCTCATAAATTGTATTCACATTATCCATGCATGTATAATGGTCAGGTATAATGCATAGGACTAGAAGGTAAAACCTGCTCTGTTAAGACATGCAGTATCTCTATAACATACCAGCTGGTGCAGTTGTAGGTGCAGTCGTTGGTGATCCACCTGAAAGGGAATGGATATCATCAGTGCATTTGTTACTGTATCAAAATTAGTAGGAAGAATGTTCTACCTGGGCAAATATTATGAAAATCTGCACAACAATCTGCAAAGATAAGGCAGATTGAATCACAGAAGCAGTTGGCTTCCTCAGGGACACCAACGCAGAAACCGTCAGTACAGCAAGTGTCATATCCGGCATCGATACATGAACCTTGTCCGTCTGGTTGAGAAAGACATAAGATCAAACATGTCATCTGGGCATTTTTTGGACAGAAGTATCCTGATTAGTCGGGCGTCTTGATTTCAGGGGTTAAAAAGTATACAAGTGTTATTTAGGAGTGAAAGCAGCCCTGTTTAGAGTTGTCCTTGTTTCAAGGGTCCAGATTAGAGGGTTCCTTATTTCAGGGGTCCTGATTAGAGGGTTCCTGATTAATATTTCAGGGGATCCAGATTAGAGGGTTCATTATTTCAGGGGTCCTGATTATTTCAGGGGTCCAGATTAGAGGGTTCCTTATTTCAGGGGGTCCAGATTAGAGGATTCCTTATTTCAGGGGTCCAGATTAGAGGGTTCCTTAGATTGTCAAAGATCTTATATACGTGCATACCAGTTTGGCATGTACTGCTAATGTCAGCACAGCAGTCTCCTCGACCATAGCAGGCTGCATCACAGAAACAGTTAGCAGGATAGCCTCCACAGAATCCAACCTCACAACAGGAAGTATAGCCAGACGCCACACAAGATCCTATACAGGGCAATAAACACATGCTTCAAATTGTACTTCTCTAATATTACAAAGACTGTTCATAGTGACAGTATCATAGAGCTCTGTGTAGGGATGATGGCATGACACACTCATTGGCCAAAAATAGCCCAGGAATATTGTAGTTATAATTGAAAGCCTTTTTATTGCTGGTCAATATTACCTTCATGAGAAAAACCATATCTGGTGGGGCCAGACAACCTAAGCGATCCCTGAACAGCTCTGTTTCAAGCTTATTAGCTCTCATCAGCAGGGAATACTGTACAGCTTGTCTAGCACACCACAGGTTATATGCGCAAGGCACACCAGAACACTAGTGGTTCAGCGGTTTCAGAACTAATGAGATTCATCCACCACATCATTACCTACGTAGTGCCCGCCGTGCCCAGAGCAATAAACTAGGCAAGGTCCCTTATGTATGAGTACATGCTATAGAGAAGTTCTTACCATTGCTTGTTGGTTCAACGGTAGGATTTGGATCCACTGAAAATCAAGAGAAGGTATATGGACAGTAAGGGAAAGTATTACTATTTAAAAGTTATTTCATGTTCACCTGAGCCATAGAAGTATATACAAAAATATGCAATTAATTGGATTCGTGCTTTTAACAAAATATTAGCAGACTTGGAAGAGTGAGAGTAATCTAATCGAACTTAAGAAACGAGAGAGTTATGGCCAATCTTCGAGGCTCAGGTGAAGTCAAATAGACTTTAGCATGTAGTGGGTGAGGTACGTACCATCACATGAGGTCTGGTCTTCATTGAGAATGTATCCAGTCTGGCACATACAGGACTGACCATCACTGCCAACAGAACTCAGAAGACAGAAGTGCTCACACAAGTTGTTTTCACATGTATTTTCTCCTGTTTGTAGACGACAAGTTGTAAATATATATGCTATATGCTACACATTGAGTTATACCAATGGTAGTTGTGTACATTATCAGTCTGGTTGAAAATATTTGAGTTTTATTCTAAAAGTACACTTTAGCAATAGAATTAGTGGGCAGATTAAAGTAATGCTCTACTATTGCATGCTAACAGGTATAAGTGGTGATCTGGATTACATATCAGAAAGAAATTTGTGTTGGTAGGTTATTGTCTTAATCGCTGCACAGTTACATTGATCATTATACCTGGCGGTTGTCTATCAGGAGTTATTGCTTCAATACCATTAGGATTTATAGGTAGGCCGTCGTGGATGACGACAACATCCGTGAAATTTCCAATTAAATCTGTACCATGAACTTTGTGTGTGCCATATATCACATTCTGTAGCCAATCTGTCCAGTATAGCAGGTCTCCATATATGGTTATATCAAAAGGAAAGCCCACTCCATCTGATCCACTAATGAGAACCGTACGACCACTCCCATCGTAAAACGAGTACTCGATTCTTTCATATCCAGAGTCGGACCAGTAGACTCTCTGATTGGCGTAGTCGCAGGTTATCCCAAGGGGTTGGTTAATCCCCACAGAATGAAGGACAACCCTCCCTTTCCCATCCATAGAGGCTCTTTCAATAAGAGATGGTTCTCCCCAGTCTGTCCAGAACATGTACCTTCATGTAGCAGAGAAATACATACACATGTCAACAACATAGTAATAAACTGTCTGCATGATGCGGTGATAAATACAGACATACAATGTAGTTTCTCAATAAATTATTTAAGATTCTTCAAGGATTTAGAAATCTGATGAGGAGGATTACCATGTAGTAAATAAATCGACTATGTTGTTAGAATGTGTCGGGAGCCTCTGAAGTACAACAAAGAATGAGTGGAACCCTTCTAATTAGGACCATTAACAAGACAGCATGGTTCTGATTGGAGGGTTTCCACCATTGTTCCACTATACACACTCACCTAGCTATAGGATCCAAAGCAATCCCTCTTGGGATAGAGTGGTTGCTTGTACGAAGAAGCTCAGCTCTCTGCCCACTGGTAATGTCCATCACTTCAATTCTGGCCCACAGGGAATCAATCCAGTACAGTTTGTTGCTCACCCAATCCACAGCAATGTCCTCTGCAGAGAGTTTAGAGAATCTGACACCATTGAGTGTGGCAAAACACTCGAAGGACTGAAAACTGGGTGTTCTAACTCGCTAAACAACAATTTGCCCCCAAAACCCTTGAATATACTTTAAAATGTGTCTAGGAACAAGGGAAAATTCTCATGAATGCTAATATGTATACCCAAAGTTTTGTGCTATTTTCCATTCTTAATTCTGGGATAGAACACTTTGGTTCTGATCCCTTCCACTTTTTCTGTCACACATGTGTGTTCATATGGATATATGACTACAGCAGTAACACATTGTGTGCATGCATTACTCTACATATGGTCTCACCTGGTTCAGGAATATGTGAATCAACAATCATTTCCATGTCCTGACCAGTTGAGAGATTGGCTCTGAAGATTGCATCCAGCAAGTAATCTGTCCAATAGACGTAGCCCTCACTGCAGAGAAGAACCATTATACGAGGATCTATCGTAATATCACGAGCAATGCCATCCAAAAGAAAACCATATTCATGGAATAACATAACTAGCTAGAAGAGTTAAGAAAGCAAACCCACCTCACTAACCCGTAGATCTAGATGTACATGTGCTTTTTAACTCCTGAATCGCTAAGAAGTTACCTATAGTGAAAGTTAAGTCCGTAGGCACCTCCAGAAAGTTGACCAATGAAGATATTAAAATTGTCTCCATTTAGATCAATGTGGTTGATGGTGTTATGGCTAGCAAACAGCAGATAGTCTCCCTCTGAAAAGATGATACAACCATCCTTGATCAAGACAAGTACCATAATGCACCTCATGGGATAGAAGAGGTGTCCTGATTTCATGCAGGGATTATAATATACACCCAACAAGACAGGAATTCTATAAGGGACCCTCATTTAGGATTGTTTTGATCAGAGGGGTCCAGCTGTATTGTAACAATGTACACTGCAAAAACAGGATGGTTATTTTAACACAAAGTGTTTTACCTCAGTTGCATGCGTATAGTCACTCGTTCATGTAAATGGCAATTTAATGGCTGGTGAACAAACGTTGAGAGGAGAGCCAACAAGGCGCATACCATACACCCTATATAGTTATTTCAATCCAAGGGTATCATGTTAGGGTCTATGGAAAACATGTGAGGTCCAATTATATAATCACTCAGCTAGTAAATTATGGTGATGAAAATTTACAGGTTGAATGATTTCATGTGCTGTTGCTACATTCCAAGTTGAATGTCAGCCATTGTACACAGCATTCTGTCTGAAGATACAAGACTGACAAAACATACAACTGAGATAACTATAGATCTTTGTTCAACAGCCATTAACATGAAGGAGTGACTACACATGCAACTGAGTTTAACAACATTTTGTGTTAAAATAACCATCATGTTTTTACAGTGATATAATTATAGTTCACATTGTCTTGTATAATATGTTCTTTATTGGGAAGAGATCATTGCACTATTTTTTTAAGTTAACTAGCAGTATATTAAGTTACATACCTGGTAAATCTGGTTTTCCATGATGTGAGGATAAATTTTGTTTCATGTGAAAAATATACAGAAAAGATTATTATTAGAAGACTACTAGCACAAATTTTGTGATCTACAAACTTACTAAATGTACAGACTTCATTTACATCAGCACAGCAGTCATCGAATATAAAGCAGTCCACATCACAGTAGCAGTCCTGAGGCTGTCCAAGGCATGCATCTTCTGCACAGCATGTGTCATAGCCAGCAGCAGCACACGATCCTATCCACACATATGGTCATTTAGGATAACAAACTGATATTTATTAAACACATATGGGATAGAAGTGTTCTGGTTTCAGATATAGGCAAATGTGTTGTTTGTAACAGTGAAGGTATTAGTTCATTGATGTGTTCTCACTTTGTATAATACCTTTACAGTGTTTCACTACTCACTGGACATTTTCAGTACTCCAGACTTTTAGAACTATGCGCACATCAACATCTTACCCACCTATTGTGTCTGCTGGCTCTGGTGTGGGGTCCATTGTAAGCATACTCGGGTGAGGGACAAGGTTGTAGATCACGTTATTCCACACTGAGTCATTGTGGACACATGCAACAGCGTTGGACAACGATAGACCGCTCAGTGGATGGTTTTGATAGTAATCTCCACCAGCATTGAACCCAATGACAGCCTCTCCAGCCCAGTTCAATGTACCACATTTGAATGTAAAGACAGCATAGGATTTCTGATTTCCATCTGTTATGAGTACTGCTTGATATGTGTTGTTCTGTGTAGAAAACATATTCTCTATAATGTCAGGGGTAGAGAGGGATATGGGGGGAGGATTGGGGGAACTTGAGTATCCAAACGAAGCTCCTGAGGTTCCAACTTTACCAGAACATTGTAGATTTAGGCATGTTTGTGTGTGCTACTGTAGACTATGGTTATCTCTATCAGATTTTTCACAAGCAATTATACATAGCTATAGCCTTGGTTTCAGGCCTTTCTCAGATCTTTAATTACGGTGGATGTGTTTCTGGGGAAGGCATATGAGGCTATGGCATGTGAGGCTATGGCATATGAAGCTATGGCATGTGAGGCTATGGCATATGAGGCTATGGCATATGAGGCTATGGCATATGAGGCTATGGCATATGAGGCTATGGCATATGAGGCTATGGCATATGAGGCTATGGCATGTGAGGCTATGGCATATGAAGCTATGGCATATGAAGCTATGGCATATGAGGCTATGGTATGCATAGGAACTCCGTCAATCTAGATTCTCATGGAACAAAGGGAGATATCTATTGAAATATTCTGACTGAATATAGTAAGAGTTCAGATATAGGGAGGTTATACATCCATTACTGACACCACTCACTTGTTCCAAATAAGGAGCTGCCAGTATCGCACTAGCTCCAGCTGGAAATGGATGCATTTCTGTCCAAGTTCCGATGAAGGTAAAATTACCGGCAAAATCACTATCTTCATTTTCATTGATAAATTCATTAATCCTCTCGATGATGTCATCAGTAGTCTGACTGTCTCCAGTGCTGTACATCTCCCAGGAAACTCGGCCATTGAGTCGAGCATCATTGTCTGCCCAATATGGAGCCACGGCAAAATCAAAGTAAGTTGCTGCACTTTCAGTGGGGAATAGTGCAGCAGAAAAATGTGGGAATTCGACTCCAAACGATATGATTCCATTTGTAGCCATCTACATATAAGATACATGGTATGTACTAATAGACAGACAGTATAGAAACCGCATAAACTCTGACCTCAATACGATGAATTAATGCAATACAACACAACTCACTCAAGACAGTCATAATACGAGAGGAATTTGAACCCAAAATGCTCAACATCCTAAACAAATTCTTTACCAATTGAGCTACTATAATATAGTTGAGCCAGCTGGGCTGTATCATACACTGTACATGGAGTGGAGTGCAAAACCTTGAGCAGTGGAATTAACCTCAGCATGGCAGTGAATGGCAGTGACTATATAACAACTTGCTAGCTAATACAGAGGCAGAGACAGCGTGGGGGGGGGGGGGGGGGGGCTCGACTTTCATGAAGTTGGGGGTTATTTATTATTATACATCCGGCATAGGCTATTAGTATTTAATATGTTCTTCATGACAACCTCCAATTTTGGGAGGGCTCAGTCCCCCCTTATCAAAAAGTGGGAGCCCCCCCTGCCCCCCCCAGGTTCTCTGCCTCTGTAATATATGACATTTAAACTGAAGTGTATGATATGACATACACAACTAATATTAAGCACTACAATTTACATTCCCTTACATAGATAGAGGTATGGAAGTAGTTTCCAAAGGGAAATGGACTAGGGAGAGAAATTTCATCTGAGCTGCAGTCATCACATGGAAGAATGACTCCAGGATTGATGCCAGTGCTCTCTATCCATTCCAAGTAACTTGCTTGAGCTGTTGAACAAAATAACAATAATTATAGCCAGTCCATGTTGTAGTCCTATTTTGAGCAGTGATTTATGTACAGGAGGAAGGGGGGGGGGGGGGGGGGGGTTGACTCTCTACACCTTTGGGACAGAACAAATTTGATGTACTCTGATTTCTGTGGATTTGGGGTAGCAAAAAGTTTCCTGTTTATCAAAGTGTCCTCATTTTATGGGGTCTTAATTAGAAGGATTACACCACATTATATGCATTTTCAAAACGACTACATTGTATGTGTATAGATTCATTGTTGTTTTTTCTCGATACTTACGTGGTTCATATGTTGGTAATGGAGGGGGAGGAACAAAGTCCTTTGCACTGACATTATACACTAAATTGAAGTAGTCGTTGGTTGGTGAGTTAAAACAGTCCATGATATCAGCACTAGTGCTTCCAGAGAGGTCATAGTTCTCGTAGAACAGGCTGGCTGCATTGAACCCAATGGTGGGGCTTCGAGCCCAATTCAAGTCTCCACACTTGTATGTGAAGACAGCGTATGTTTGAGAGGTGTGGTCTGTGATGATGATGGCCTGATAACTGTTGACCTGCATGATAAGAAACATTCCTTATATAGTAGACACCTCAAGAGAGTGTTTGCTGCCCCTCAAACCCAATTAACTTATAACGTGCAATGGGGACACTTCTTCCAGGTCAATATTTTGATAAACAGAGCATATTGTGTTATTCTAAATGCATGTATGTATAGCCTTAAAATAAGGACATTTTATTTTGTCACCTCACCAATCAGGACATTTTCATCTGGCCCAATTATTGGAATGAATGTATATGTAAATTAGCACAAGAATTATTCATTTTACATATGCATCAAAATCAAGGTACATGACCTCCATCTATGGAATTCTGATTAGAAAAGTTTAATAGAAATATATCAATGTGTTGCATATATCACCAACAGACCTCATTGACATCAGGGACAAAGGCTGGATTAGGAAATATTCCGTGAGGGTAGGGATGAACTTGGTCCCACATAGCAACCAACATCCAGACTCCAGTGAATTCATCGTTTTCAACAGTATTTATAAAAGTGTTAACTTGGCTCAGTAGTTGCAGTGATGGTCCATTGCCACCAGTGGCTGTATGGACTTGGTAGTAGATGGAGCCACCGTCGGTGCCGCTGATGTCCACATCGTCCCAAAATGGTGCGATGAGGTGACCATTCTGCACACTGGAACTGAATCCAGGGAATATTTCAGGGCTGAAGTGTGAGTATGCTTCATTGAAGGAGAAGATGCCATTGTTGGCAATCTGAAGGAAAACATACACATATCTATATGAAACTGCTTCATCATTAAGACCATTCTCTTATTGATGTATCATCACAGTGAAACCCCTCTATGACCACATAGCAAGTGTCTTGATGAACAAATTGTCTTAAAACATATGCCATTTTGGGTAGAAGAGACTGTACTGCTATGGAAATGTCTTCATTTCAGGGTGTTCCACTTAGAGGTAGTCTCATGCCCAGACCCCACCCTCAGAGGGCGGAGTCTGGGCAAAAGACTAACTTAGGGGGTAACACAGTATTTTAGGACCTAACATGTGGCACTACTGTATACAGTGGAACCCCACTCACTAAATGAGGACACCTTGATAAATATAGCACCTTTTGTCGTCCTAAATCCCACATTTGTATACATTATAAATTCCTTAATCAGGACACCCCTCTAATCAGGACACTCCACTAATCAGGACACTTTTCTGTCCCGTCAGTGTCCAGATTAGAGGATTCCACTGTAGCTGTATATACCCAGACGGCAATTGGATGATAGGTGCCAAAAGGAAGACCGTCCTCAATATCAATTTGCCCCGAGATCCCATCATCCAACTGAGGAAGTTGAACACTTTCCACTCCCGTATTAGATAGATTAAGGTATGGCAGGTAGGCTGAGGTCAAAGGAGAGAGATATGCGTGATAAAAAAGTGTAAACGATAGGTTTTTCTTTTCACATTCATTTGTTCAATACATGTAAAAGAGAATTAAAACTGTAGTTACCTGCTGGAGGAACAAGTGTTGGTTCAGTAGTTGGTGTACCATCTGCAGGAAGTAAGAATAAATTATTGGAGTCCAAAAGTGTGTGATAAACTGTAAAAACTACTGTTTCAAGAGTCAGATGTCATTATTTTGATTAGTGAGATGTTCTGATTGTAGGGGTTGAAAGTATAGGCATTCAGATAGCTAAAAATTTCCAGTTTATTGTATGGTGTCAATCTATAGCTGTCATTCTTGTACCTGGGCATATGTCATGAAAGTCATCACAACAATCATCAAATGTGAGGCATACTGAGTCACAATAGCAGTTTGAATCTGCTGGAACACCTGCACAATCTCCAGTCACACAGCATGTGTCATATCCAGCATCGATACAGGAGCCGATTACTGTATGTTAGAGAGAGAGAGAGAGAGAGAGAGAGAGAGAGAGAGAGAGAGAGAGAGAGAGAGAGAGAGAGAGAGAGAGAGAGAGAGAGAGAGAGAGAGAGAGAGAGAGACTCATACAGCAACTTTTACCTACTCCAGTACACTCACTTGGTGGGCAGGTGGTAGTAGTGTCATGACAACAGTCACCTCGTTGATAGCAGTCAAAGTCACAGAAGCAAGTGGCTGGATAGCCACCACAAAACCCAATCTCACAACATGACGTATAGTGTGCTGCAGCACAGGAACCTGTGAGACCATTTGGAGAACCGATGAAAAATGAAATATTGGAATTAAATATAACAATCTAGAATACTTTATTGAAGTAATAACAAGTAGTACATATATATATAAGAGATGATTGATATTACCATTGTTTATTGGTGGCACTGTTTGAGTAGGGTCAACTGTGGAAAAACAGTGTTGTTTAATGCACACACATTAAAATATACACCATCCCAGAGAATTGAAAAGACAATAAAATATGTGTACATACATGTGCATGATATTCCATCACTATCCAGAGTGTAGTTGAGAGGACAGGCACAGCTGTATCCATCAGTGTTTGTGCTCAAGAGGCACAAGTGTTCACAGGGGTTACCATCACATGCATTACTTCCATCTGCAATTACAAGACAGGGTCATAGGTAACATGTATATAGAACATTGCAAACATTATTTCAATTGACTCTTTCATGCAAACTGAAGGAAAAGCAATAGATTGTGTTTAATACAGTTAGTAATTTGCTGAGCCACTTCAATTAAATAGATGCTATACAAACTGAGCTTAAAACTGCATATACACACTCAATATATGGGACATGTAGTCATATGTGAGTCCAATGAGGCTTCTCTGATCTAGACACTCTTGGATTACTCTGAGTAGAATGGTGTCCTCATTTCAGAGGTTGAAAGTAGGAAAGTGTCCTGTCTATATATCAAAATGTCCTCATTTCAGGAGTCCTGATGAGAGGAGGTTACACTGCACTCATTTCTCTAGTGTGGTGTCCTCATTGCAGAGTTTAAAAGTAAGAAAAGCTCTTTAGTCAACATACTTGGTTGTCTTGAGGCTGACACTGCCTCAATTCCGTTGGGATTCACCAAAAGTCCACTATACACCTCCACCACCTCTGTCACACCTCCTAGTGGGTTGGTTCCATGAATCTTGTGTGTTCCATACACTGCGTTCTCCTCCCAGTCCGTCCAGTAGAGCAGGTCTCCATATATTGTCACTGCAAATGGATCCACAATACCGTCCGATGCACTCACTAGTATAGTGCGTCCGTTTCCGAAATAATCCGAATATTCGATGTTGTCATCGTCATTGTCGGTCCAGTAAATTCTCCTGTTGCTGTAGTCTATAGTAATTCCATAGGGCTCTCCCAGTTGAGTGTTAATGATGACAGATCGGTTTTTACCGTCCATTGAAGCTCGCTCAATTTTAGGTACCTCCCCCCAATCAGTCCAGAACATTAGACTGTGAATAACATTTTTGTTGATATGTTTAGGGGTACACTATATACTCCTGACAATAATATTAATCCTTCAAAGCTAGTGCCAGCTACATGTAGCTAAATAGTGCCATGCTTCTTGTGATTTTGCACAAGTGCAGTTCATGTTTAAGTGGGCATATAATGTATTTTATGTGTTGTATGTGTTTCTGGTTAGTGCTACTTTCTTTGGTCTACATCTTTTTCTTTTCCTTTCTTCTCTCTTTCTTCGTGTAGTGTGCTATACCCACGATTGTGCATGTATATTTATTGACTATTTAGTAGTTACTTAATGCATGGATAATAACCTTGTGATTGGGTCGACAGCTATTCCCCTCGGGATTGTGTGGTTGGTAAGTCTGACTAACTCAGCTCTCTCTTGCCCACCCCCTTCACTGATATCCATCACCTCAACCCTAGCCCACACGGAGTCAACCCAGTACAGCTTATGGTTGATCCAGTCCACAGCTACGTCATCTGAATTACAGAACATTGTGATGAGATGAATCGTACATCCAATGATACAAAAGTTATAATTAAGAAGGACGTAACTGTGCAACGAACCAGAGTCTAAACAGCAATTTACCTCCTAAAAATCTAATATAGTGTTTCAAAACAAGGGAAAAATTCACTAAATCAAAAACGTCTCCTAGGTATACCCAACTTTTTAATGCTATTTGGACAATTTCCCATTCTCCATTCTGGGGTAGACCATTTTGGTTCTGAGCCCATCCATTATATACCTGGATTGTCTAGCTGGGTGTTGACCAAGATGACGACATTATCTCCAGACAGATCAGACATAAGGATGGCGTTTTGAAGATAATCAGTCCAGAACATCTTTCCTGCACTGTATCACAGAACAACACAGGGAGGGTAATATGATAAAGAGTTGCCCCTATAATCATGACACCTTGATAAAAAGGACACCTTTTCCTGCCCCAAATACTACTTTTAACTCCCTGACACTTCCTTCTGTCCCAAGGGTGTCTGAGTTAGAGAGTTCCCACTGTACCTATAATTGGCAAGTGAAGTGACCCCACCTAGTCGTGAAACAGGCCGACTTTTCTATATAATGTTATGTACGTATGCTACATGTGTCCTTCACTGCACTAATGTTATATGTGAGTTCTATTTTTATGTGTACACCGACATTTTCCAAATCGGCCCATTGTCATGACTCCTACCCAGACCCTCTCTAAAAGTGGGAGAGGGTCTGGCGTTTGCCGGCAGTTAAGTGGCTGACAGACCACAGTTTACCCGTCAAATACAGCTTAAAAATATGTTTATTATTGCACACCCACTTGAGAAGCTATAGACACTACACAAGTCTACTATAGAAACGTTACCAGACGACCCTCTCCCGCTCTTAGAGAGGGTCTGGGTAGGAGACTAAGACAATAGGTGGGCTCGCTACACTTGCCAAAAAATGCAATTGCATTCACCAAGTAATGTACACAGTGTTTATGTACCTGAAATGGAAGTCAATTCCAAAGACTCCTCCAGACAGTGGTCCAAGTAGTATGTTAAAGTCTTGACCATCGAAACCAATATGGTTGATGGTACTATGACTGGCAAACACCAGATAGTCAGTATCTGAAAATTAAGTCCATTCAAAATAAAGAGAGAGCCTTAATCAAAAGGTACATGTACTAGAATCAAGTGAATCTCTGTAAGCAGCTAACTGTTGGAGCATGTACTTTTCTAAAACACATGCAGAGTGTGGGCTCAAATAACAATTAGCATGTAGTTGAATATGATTATTTGGTGTTGATCATGTGATGTGTTATATACACTTACCAGGTGGAGGTTCTTTGAGAGGGAGGGAAGGAGGGTGATGAGGAGAGAGAGAGGAGAGAGAGAGAGAGAGAGGGAGGGAGGGAGGGAGGGAGGGAGGGAGGGAGGGAGGGAGGGAGGGAGGGAGGGAGGGAGGGAGGGAGGGAGGGAGGGAGATAGTCAATAATAATGTACACATATGTACTTCAGTCTCACCAAATGCACAGACATCATTGATATCCCGACAGCAGTCGTTGAAAAAGTAGCAATCCACATCACAGTAACAGTCCTGCGGTTCCCCGACACAGACGTCCTCACAGCACTCAGTGTAACCAGCAGCTCCACATGTCCCTAGAGAGTTATAATATTGCAATATACAGTATCCAATCTACATATTAATTTGAGGGGTAAGTTTCTGAACTAAGAGAGCACTTACATACCAATTGAGTTGAGTGGTGGTGGAGTAGGTGCATTGGAGAGTGTATCTGGGTTGGGTACAAGATTATAGATGACATTATTCCACTCTGATCCTTCTGAAGTATGAACGCAAGCAACAAGGTTGGATGTTTGTAGTCCAGCAAGTGGATGATTCTCGTAATAGTCACCGCCAGCATTAAACCCAATAACTGCATTGCCGGCCCAATTTAAAGCTCCACACTTGTATGTGAAGACTGCATATGTCTTACTACCATCAGTAATAATAAGTCCCTGCACAGTGTTATTCTATGAGAGGAAAAGAACAAAGACCTTTACATCATGCATCCAATGCTGCTAAGTGTGAAAGAGGATTTTGAGTTCTATATATTCCTATAGAAGGAGCTACCCAATGCATACCAGAGGCAGAGAACCTGGGGGGGCAGGGGAGCTTGAGCCCCCCAATTTTTAATAAGGGGGGCTGAGTCCCCCAAAATTTTGTTGTCAATGGGTCGAATGAAGAATGTAAAATACTTTGTTACGCCAGATGTATTCAGAATGAATGTATATAATGAACTTAATGAACACCGAGCCCCCCACTTTTGACATGGTGTCTCTGCCTCTGCATACACTAAGTACTTTAGTATGTGGTTTACAGTGTAATCAGGACATCCCAATTCACAGACACCAGAAATTTTCTCTCCATTTTCACTGAATTAGAGAGGAAAGTTGAAATGTAATTAATTCACTTACAAAATTGAGATAGGGTTCTGCCTGAATGCTACCAGCTCCTGCTGGGTACGGATGCATTTCTTCCCAGAAACCCACCAACACAAAAGTACCCACAAAATTTGTCTCATTTGTGTTCATATTAATGAATTCGTTAATCCTCTCGATGATGTCATCGGTAGCCTGAGTGTCTCCAGTGCTGTACATCTCCCAGGAGACTCGGCCGTTGAGTCGAGCATCATTGTCAGCCCAGTACGGAGCCACGGCATAATCATAGTAGGTTGCTGCACTTTCAGTGGGGAAGAGAGCAGCAGAAAAATGTGGGAATTCTATTCCAAATGATATGATTCCGTTCACACCAAGCTGAAGAGAAAAACAATGTCACATGACCATAGCTACTCACATACAGCGGCACCTCTCTAGTCTGGGACGGAATGGAATTTCAAATTAGGTTTAAAATGTATACAAAACATGGTGTATGGGACAGTAAGAAAGAGTTAATTAAGGTGTCCTCATTTCAGGGTGTCCTGATTAGAGGTGTCCTAATAAGAAAATATGTCCTGATTAGAGGTGTTCTAATTAGAGGTGTCCTGATTATGTGTCCTGATTAGAGGGGCTTCACTGCATTATGATTACAACAAAAAGGATATCTACAATCATTACACCTCAGGCTCACGTAGTATGCCTCTATAATACCACTCACATAGACTGAGCTGTGGTAGTAATTTCCAAATGGTACATTGACTGGGAGACTTATCTCCTCAGAGCTGCAGTCATCACAAGGCTCTACTTCTCCTGCATTGACTCCAGTGTGGTTCACCCACGGCAAGTAGCTCTGTTGAGCTGCAAGCAAAGCATTTTGTAGAGTATGAATAACAAGCATATATAGAACTACTGAATTTGGTATACATGTATCCATATCATATGACAAACTGTCATGTGATTTTAGTATCCTCTTACATCAATTCAGTCTAAGGTGGATCGAACCAGCATTCTCAACACAGATTCGACCCAGTTTACGTGGACCGTGTGAAAGGTGCTAAGCGGATTGATTCTGTATTCAATCCACTTATTAGTCATACATGTGAAAGGGGGTGGATATTCATAGATGTATTGGATATATATCTGTTGATATTCATAGATGTACTGGGTACACTTTCAATTAGACCACTTAAACCCAAATTAATAGTCAGACCTCAGAAAAGACAAATACTAGTTGAATGCTACACATTGATGGTGAGCGGAAGAGGCAGGGGTGGTTACGTTTGCGTGTAGCGTGTGGGCAGTCTCTGAGCTTCGCAGGTTCCATATGCAATACACAGCTTATACGTGGGGCCAAATTGTCGGATACACATACACACACACACACACACACACACACACACACACACACACACACACACACACACACATATATATATAAAAATTGTGCCAGCTGTATGACTAGGTCTGCCCGCCAATTATTGATGTGCATATCTCTGACATTTGGATACCCATACATGTCCAGAGATGTGGAATACTATACAAAAAGCATTTCCTTAGCAAATTCCAAGTAGGAGTCTTGTTTCCCTCAGGTGTATTCAATAGAGCGCTTGCAACTGACGTCACACGCATTACGTAACAACTTCCGTATGGCAAGAGTCGCCGGTATAAATAGCAACGCGAGTATATTTTCGAAGGCTGCAGGAGCTATAGAAATGGTGAATTCTTGCTGCGCGCACAACTGCACTACCAGAGATGTTAAAGAGACCAGAGGTTGCCTACTGCTTTTGTTGGCATCAAGTTTGTAGTAGTAGCTGGATAACTGCAGTTGCTGCGCCATTCTATCACAAATTAGCATTGATTTACAACGCGCTTTTTGCCATACGGAAGTAAACGTGACGTCATTCCGTGACGTAATTGCAAGCGCTCTATAAGCATAAACAACAACAGTCATTACCACACTCAGCATATTGGGGGGATTTCGTATGCTGTAATATACAGCAACAATATGTAATATCATTATTATAACATCTGCTTACTCAATTGAGTAGTCATTACTATATCCTGAATTGTGTACAATGCATAGGTGTAGGAACAGACGGGGGAGGGTGGGGGGTGGGGTACACAGGGAGAAAGTGCCCCCCTCCCCATTAGTGGGTTAGAAAAGGCTTCAATAAATGGAGAGTCCTAACCTAACTCCACCCTAGCCCTGCATTCGATTGTTCTCACTTCCTTCTTACACAAGTCCCCCCCCCACAACCAAACTTTCAAACATATTAGCAGGGAGCTTGTTTCAACATATCCAGTGCTCCAAATTTGCTTCCTACGTCTACGATACAATGGATTGAAGACAGGCACTGCATCATTCTCTCTTCACACACACAACTCACGTGGTTCCACTGGTGGAGGTGGGGGAGGAGTAACGAAACCCTCGACACTGATATTGTACCAAACATTGTAGTAGGTGTCAGGCCCATTTGTGCAGTCTATATTATCAGCATCATCTGCTCCAGTGTCAGGGTGATTGGCATAGAATGCACTGGCTGCGTTGTATCCAATCGTTGGCCCTCGAGCCCAGTTGAGGTCTCCACATTTGAAAGTGAAGATAGTGTATGATATTGACGTGTGATCGGTGATAAGAATAGACTGAAATGTGTTGTTCTGTAGAGAGAGAGAGAGAGAGAGAGAGAGAGAGAGAGAGAGAGAGAGAGAGAGAGAGAGAGAGAGAGAGAGAGAGAGCCATATTAAGGTGATCCAATACACCCTCATGTATTTGATAGAGAATGAAATAATAATCCTTTTGGCAGTTGAGACCACCTCAATGAACCGAGAACAGATTATTTTAAAACTACATAAACCTGGTATTTGGGACAGCAAAAGTACCATGTTTGGTCCTCATTTCAGGGATATTGCTACAGCACAAAAACTATTTCTGTTGAGTTAGAGAACTTAAATGTATAACTGACGTTTCGAAGTCCTCACAGGCTCCATCCTCAGGGTACAAAAACGGAACTAAGCAACAGAGAAGCATTGGTACCGCTATACTAAACCCCTACCTCAAAGATGTCAGGATACAAAATTGGAGATTGGAAACTTCCGTGAGGATACGGAGAGACCTGGTCCCAGTGTGCAACCAGCATCCATGTTCCTGCAAAACTACCATCACCGTGAACAGAGTTAATGTAGTTATTGACTGCATTTAGGTTGGTGGTTGTTAAACTGTCACTATCGTCCGAGGAAAAGGTCTGGTAGTAGACGTTTCCACCACCTCCGCTGATATCAACATCATCCCAAAATGGAGCAATGAGGTAGCCATTTTGTACACTGGTAGATATGCCGGGGAATGGTTCGGGATTGTAATGAGAATATGCTTCACCAAATGAGAGAAGTCCATTAGTGGCAACCTGTATCAATAGGTGAGGGGAGAAATGAAGACTAATGCCTTCTAATCAGGACACCCACAGGTGTAGGAAGGGGTAATCCCCCTATAATAACTTATAAAGGGGGTAACCCCTCCAAATATTCCGAGGTTGTAGGCAGTTGATACTGTGCCTGGTGGTGCAAGGCCCTAATAAACTCTATGGCATGCAGTTAGCACCTCTAATATTGGCCTAACCTGAAGTGATATTCACACATTATGCTCAGAATAGCATAGTAACATTGAAAATGACTTTTGTTTGCCTCGTAAGTGTCCAAACAACAACTTGCTGATTAGTTATATGAACATGCCATATAGCTCTAACCCATGCTAGCATTGGGTGACTTGCTCCAAATGGTATTCCATCAGGGATTGAGATTGCCGCTGATATACCATCGTCCAGTGCTGGGAGAGACACTCTTTGGTCATTGAGCTGCAAATAGCTCAAGGTTTCTGGAGAATGCAGTATTAGAGGGGTTAAAATAGCTCTCCATGAAGAACCAGACAGATTAAAACAACTTCCCATGAATGAAATATATATCAAGGACATAGGGGTTAAGACAGTTTTCCAAAACTATATCAAAGGGGTTAAACACTTGCTTCGGGCTATAGAAAATCACCCGAAAATACACTACTCCCATTCATTTGTGTGTAACTCTTCATCATCTGTTTGCAATATAGCCCCATAGTTTAGACACCTGGTACTTGAAAAATTCACAATGATTGATGTTTACTGGTGTGTCTAATGTAAGTTGTATTCATACTTACATATAATAGTTGTGGTATGGAAAGTCTTACGTGTGTGCTAAGTACATCCAGTTACAATTGGTTATTGTGTCTAAAGAGTCATGGTAAACTGAAGGTATAGGATGGTATTAAGATTCTATGTAAACTTTGGTACCTGACTTGTACGCATTATTAAAATACATCACTGTCCCTCCTACATACTTGCATTATTGGTATATACACAAACGCCCTCGTGGAGTTTTGTTAGTAAATTCTTCATTTGCTCATGCATTATGTACACTCAGCACAACCACTCTAATCTAGCCCATGGTCAGAGGATGATTAATTCAGGGGATGAAAGTGTACAGAAGGGAAGCAATATTCACATATCAATGCTGTCTTTTAAGAGGTTCTGAGTTGATAATAACCTTACCAGGTAGTTCCTGAGCTGAACAGAGAGTGAAGAAGGCACCTAGCAACAGGTGAAGTGCCACCACTCCCATTCTGTTGCAGCCCCTAGAAAATTGAGTGCATGAGAAATAGTTATGTATCCAGGGGGGAGGTAGTACTCACTTAGAACTATGCACACATGTAATATAATATGAAGGTACTGAAGTAAACATGAACCACACAAAAGCGATATATATGCAAATACGTTAACATTGGATTTTCAGCATCATGAGCATGCAGTTATAGTAAGAGCTTTGGTGATAGTCTTCACTTTGCCTCCGCACCTTCTACTGCATGCTAGTAGACATAACAAAACACGTAGGGAGGGTGGTTTTAAACGCCTCTCTTTTGTGCCTAACTTTTTCCAATTACGGTGGGCCCATGCACACAACAACACAGAAGGTACTGAGGCACAGATAGGTCGGCGATTCACACCTAAATACAGCAACAATACAGCACTATAACAGATAATTATACGGCTACTTATATGCAGCAGATTAGTTAGCCCTATCGATTCATTTAGGGTTTTCACGCGCTTTCTGAAACTCGACATTATGCTGAGGCTTGCGCCCACGGTAAGAGCCCCTCCCTCCCTTTTGCGGCTTCCTATAGTTTCTACACATACATACATACTCTTACCCTGCCTATATAATTCCTGCAAAGGGTGTCCAAGAATTGCCTATAGCTAGAGATGGACCTAGAACTGACACTTGCTGTAATTATACGCATCAAAGTTCGTCAGACTCTCAAGCATGCATAACACGGTTATATACACATGTACGTAGATCTATGACATAAGATTATGGTACAGCATTGAATTTCATTGCTGGCGCTGTGTGTGGGGATGTGGTGGGAGGTTACAGACAGACGTCCCACGGGATATCTAGAGTATGCAGCGTGACCGGCGAATGGGATGTGAAGGTTTTTTTTGCCAGTACAGCATATATCGTGGTGCATCGAGCATTATCACACAGTACGGTAGTGTACTGTGTATATAGGTATATGGTCTATCCCCATTGAAAACCACTTCATTAACAAGCTGAGCTTGCATTGCTATGGCTACGTACATCTGTATATCATGGGGCCATAGATACTACACCTTACGGAACCGTTCCGTAAGGTATATATGATGGGGCATAGGAGTGTTGTGACAGTACAGCATTGTTTCGGAACTAGCTTGTATTGTGTATGGCTGTATATCATGGACCACTGACGGTCCCTGTTGTCTTTAGTGAAGTTGAAATTCATTGATAATACATGAAGCGAATTTATGGCAAATCTAATTCACCTACTGTCCCATTTCAGAGATGGATGTACAATATTAGTTGTCTATTACCAGTATAAACTAGAATTAGTAAGAGGAAGGTTTAATAGTATTACTTTAGGTATGTGTTGAAAGAATGGTGACATCACATCTAATCCCCCAGTTTTATATACATTAAAATTTTATGAGCATCTTTGTGTTCATAAGCACAATCAGAGGTGTAAGGAGCCACTCCCTCTCATTAGAGTCATTATATACCATGAGGTAGCCTCGTACCAAGGCCATTGCGAGGGCGGAAGACGTCTTTTCTGCCCCCTCACAATGGCCTGGATAAGAGGCTAACCATGAGGCTGCAATGCTGGAGGGATACTAGCCTGTTGGAACATGGCCCTAACAACTACATGGCATGCTGTTAGCCCCACCCCCCATACTCTAGGTCGTGATACATGTATCAATCCCATCTACATAACAATACAATATGAACTGCTAATGGATGCTACGTGCTTCCTGTTTCTTTCTTTTCTTCTCTTCCAACCAACCACTCAACTGTAAGAGTCTTTTCTCACACTTCTCTTCGGCAGTGCGAACATAACGTGTCCGAATGATCTTGAATGCCTGTGGTGTTGCATATGGAGTCTCTGTAATAGGATCAATGTATTTTGCTGGCAGTCCCGTAACAGGACAAATAGGTCGTTTAGGCTTTTGAGGTTTTTTACTTGGAAAATATGCAGATGGATACGCTGCAGTGTCCGTAAACACAAGGAAGTTTCGACAGTATTGAGTTTGTTGTTGAGTGTTGGCAGTTTCAGTGGATGTTGTAGGAGTCGTTTCACTTACGGACGCTGAGAGTTGAGTGTCTTGAGCCGGTTCCAGTTCTGATATCATTGGCATGGACACAGAATGGAATCGAATCACGGGACCCTTTATAACCTTTTTCTTCTCCTTAACTTGACGTTTTTCTTCTTCGAGTCGCGTAAAAGCTTCGAGCGAGGCGAGGTTTTCCAACTCTGTCCATTTTGCTTCTTCCAACATCTCTTGTTGCGTCATCTTCCTCTGCTGCCTGTGAGTCCTTGGCACAAAGTGTCTCCTCCTCCTCGCCTTTTCCTTCAATCTCTTCCTGTGTTCTTCACTCACTACCTGCGTGGAGCGCCTGAACATTCGCTGTTCAGACGCATCAACTGGTGTCGTGGCAAAGATTGCGGTCCTCGGCTTCTTGGGTTTCGGAGGAATTGGCTCTCCAGAATTACTCTGAAAAGAAATGGAAGAGCACCACAAGTCCACATCATGTATCAAATAGATTTTGGAAACTGAACTACTGGTACTGAAAACAAGTGACACTAATCCAGTGGCAATGACTCTTGCCTCTTGGCTAGGGATGTCAGAGTTGTAACTAGGGCAAAGTTTTGTTGTAGGGAGAACAAGGTTAGGTAGATAGGTGTGTGTCTGACTCCACCCACAATAGTGGGTATGTAGTCAATGGCCGTACAGTTGGTATTATCTGTTAATATAATGCTGTGGATTTATAGTTGCAGGGATTCCTGATTACAGGGGTTCACTGTGTTAATGAGTAGACTAACAACTAAGGGTCTGGATGGCTTGATCCACTGCTTGCGTTTCTTCCTTGGTTCATCTTCTCCGTCTGTGTCCCTGACTTCGTCTTCTTCACTAGCATCAAAATCACTGTCCACTGTGTCGTCCTCTGACTGCTCTGTCTTTAGTGGATTAGTGTGTGTGTGTGTGTGTGTGTGTGTGTGTGTGTGTGTGTGTGTGTGTGTGTGTGTAGAGTAGAAGTAGGCCAAGATATTAAGGTTAGTGCGCATTAATTAGAACTCACTTCGTACTCCCTATCGCCTTCTTCCTCTCCAAATCCACCGTATGCAGTCTTGTAGAACTCATCGGCAGCTTCTTCTTCGTTTAACAGTTTAGCGATGTTGTGACCGGCGCGCGATCTGCGAGGGCGCTCCAACGCCGCCATCTTGATGTGACTGCGAGAATGGGTTATGAGAATGTGACGCGTTTCCATGGCAAGAGTTTATGCTGACTCAGCAACTTTTCGGCGCAGAGGGCGAAACGCACTGGGGGGCTTTCCATTGAAATGGCTGGCAGGAATGACGAGAAGCTAGGGACTACGGTGAATAAAGTTTGGAGTTTTCTGGACCAATTGTCCGAGTCTAACCCCGAGGAATACCGGAGGTTTATCAAGAAGGCAATGGAAGAGAGACGAGAGTTTCTGGAACCTCCGCACCCAGTCTTTTGTTTCTCCACAGGAATCAGAGGGGTAGGTGGGGAATAGATCTAGCAACTGCTTAACTCATTCCATTAAAATTGTCCAGAGCAACTATTAAGAGAATGTAAGGTATTAGTGTGTAACTCGTGAATATTGGTATAGAATATACAGTTTCACTTTGTGTGTGTGTCCATCTGTACTGGAGCTTTTTGTACATACATGTACACAAAATAAACACAAACACTTTGAGGGACATGTAAGGTAAATATATGGTATTTGGGGTTGAACACTCTTAGCAACCTCTCTGATGTGATCAGCCTTAGGGAAGAAAAGTGTCGTGATTAACGAGGTGTCCTGATTTCAGGGGTTGAGATACTTATAAACATGGTATTTGGGACTGAAAAGAATGTCCTGTTATTGAGGTGTCCTCATTTCAGGGTGTCCTTATTAGAGAGGTTCCACTGTATTACAGTGAAACCTCTCTAATCCAGATACCCTTGGGGCAGAGGAAAGTGCCCTGGTTAGTGAGGTGTCACAGTCCTGGTTTCAGGGGTTGAATTGTACACAAACTTAGCATTTGGGACAGCAAAAAGTGTCTTGTTTATCAAGGTGTCCTCATTTCAGGGTGTCCTTATTAGAGAGGTTCCACTGTATTACCTTACCCACAGAAGGAACATTACAAGCTCTACGTGAATGCCTGTAAGTGGCATCGCGTCCCTGAACCCAAGACCGGGGACGACCCCATCCCAGTAAAGGGGGGACTATTGAGACACTTGGTACACGACGGGAAGAAATGTCCACAAGATCTTTTAATTGATATCGCCTTCAACCCTCTCATCATAGAGACGTGGGTCAAAGACAGGGAAATGAAGGAAATACTCATTGATTTAATTCTTGATTTTCTTGATGATTATCTTTTGATAGTGACAGATCGTAACGTTCAAGTTTTGTTGGAAGATTTTAAAGGGCCACTTGATGATATTGGAAATTCCCTCGATGGAGAGAGTACAGGGAGGGTTAGCCGTGAGAGTCAATTGGACATGGAAGAGTCCATCCTGAGTTCCCTCAAGAGAGGCAAGGCAAAGGCAAAGAGAAAAGGTGAGTATGGAATGTTCTGCGTGGCCTCTGGCGGTAGACATCTAGATGTTCTTTGTGAGAATAACTCAGGCTCGAAAGTTACAAGGAGTGAGTGAAGACTCAGGATTGAACTCAGGATCAGTTGGGGGAGACTGGGAGTTGTGGCTCGGTGGTTAGCCAGTGCACTGGGTTCCTTGTCACTGGTCCTGAGTTCAATCCCGATGGAAGTCCGTCTTTCTTGATCCCTTTCGTAACTTTCTGCCTGAGTTATTTGCACAAAGAATTCCTCATTAGTGAATATTAACTTCTACTCCCCCAACATCAGGTACCTCTAGTCTGCCGCCACTGTTTCCACAGCAACAAGGCCCACCAACGAGTCGCCATGACAACACCAAACTCATAGAAGAGATGTCGCAAACACAAACAAAAGTCAGACCATCAAAGAACCATCGAATCACTTCAGAGAGTCAGGAGGGAGGTGGGGAAAAGGTTGAAAGCAAGTCGGAAAGGAGCCCGGAATATACGTTGGAGGTGTGTCAGAAGAGAGGGGAAAATGTTGTGTGTGTGACTGTACAGCTGGCTGGAGTTGGCAGTGTGGAAGACGTGGAGCTAGATGTTTCAAAGGTAGATATATACATGTACATGTACTCCCTGTTAAGGCTGTAATAGGTTTATACATGCACAGTCAGTATTCCATGTAGGTGCTATTGAGACTGTTCCACTGACTGCAAATTTGATGATATTTAGCAGGGAACTCCTCTAATTAAATCCCCTAATGACAACACCTTTGCTACTCTAAATGCCATGTTCTGAAATCAGGACACTGGACACTTCCTTCTGTCCCCAGTGCATCCAGATTAGAGAGGTTCCACTGCACATGAGCTGTTCTCTTTCTGCTCTCTTTCAACAGAATGACCTCCACCTACTTGTCCCTGGAGTGTATCAACTCTCCCTTCCTCTCCCCCTCTCCGTGGACAACAACTCCACCACAGCAAGGTTCAGCAGGAGATCGAGGTCACTCATCATCACCATCCCTATATCTACACCAGACTAGTACCTATTACATGCACTGATACACACACATCTACAGCCTTGAGTCAGGAATGTTGACCATGTATTTAATTCTTACACAACATTTTGTATAGCCATAGAAAAATGCTGGAATGCTGTACATCAGATTATTGTACGTATACATGTATTTATTTGTGTGTATTTTCACATTCAAATCTGTAAGATAATGTACATGCAGTACATGTATGTAATATGACTGTACAAAGTGTGTTCTAGAGGTCGGCAAATGGGTCCACTTGTCTCTTCTGGTAAGCCTCTTTGAAATCAGGTGAGAGCAGGTCAAGATCTCGAGAGTCTCGTAACACACCCTGTGAGAGAGTTATCAGAGAATGATGAGTATGACCTCCATTGACATGCCTGTTATAATGACCCCTTTACCAGCCAATGAGGTAAAGAGAGTGGAACCCCCCTGAATGAAACCCTAGGAGTCCTGAGTAAAACCCTCTAATTAGGAGCCTGAGTGAAAATTAGGAGCCCTGAGTAAAAACCCTCTAATTAGGAGTCCTGAATACATAATACCTCTGTTTTCATGAAGAACACAGACCTTGGGGAGGTAGCCTAGTAGCTTGGCGGCATGTTCCTGGAGCAGTCTCTGTCTCTCCTGTTCGATGATGGCTCTTCGTTGTTCCTCTCGTTGTTCCTCTTCCTTCCTCTCGGCCAATTCTGCCTCCTTCTCCCGTTGGAACTGGGCACGACGGTCCTCAATTAGTCGCTCCACGGCACGACGATGTTCTGAAGCAAGAGGAACAATATGTACATGTATTTGAGTAGGGCATTCAGACGTCATGACTGTACTAATCAGGATGTTTCAATAAATCAGGACACTTGAAAGGAGCCATAACAGGACGCCTTCCTTTCTCGACATCAGGACGTCTCACTAATCAGGACACTTTCTCTGTCCTGATATTAAAGAGGTGTACCAACCTAGTTGCTTCATGCGTCGTTTCTGTGCGTTCATCTGCTCAATACGATCGTCCTCTGCAAACTTCGCCATCATCTGTCTCCTAAACTCTTCTTCTTCCTCTCTCTCCGCCTCGCGCCTTCTCTGTTTCAACTCCAGGTAGTCTTTGTGAGCCGACTGTAACTCCAGACGCTGACGGAGCTGTGCCTCAATAGCAATCTGTGAGTGAACAGAGTGGAGCCCCTCTAATTAGGACACCCTGAAACGAGGACACCTCATACAGGCCGCTCTATTTTTTAATTGATTTAATAATATTTTTCTAAGCTATGAGGCTGCTCTATTTTTTAAGGCTAGGGGCTGTGTACATGTTGCGTATTCCCTGCTGATGAGAGCTAATAAGCTCAAAACAGTGCTGTCCAGGGATCGCTTATATTGCTTGTCTGGCCCCACCAGATATGTTTTTTTCATGTATGTTTGTCAGTGTTTTATGAATGTGGGTTAGGGGTACTTGGAAGTGTGGGGAGAGTTGGCTAACCGCGAAAGATCTTTAACCCACCACCCCAGTTCTCAAGGCTGGGCATCCAGGTGACCCTCACTACATACATGTATATGTGTTTGGTGTTTTGTGTTTGTCAGGAATGTAGCTGGGCAGGTTGCCTTTCTTTTCTTTCTTACTGTCTTCTATTACGCTAGTATGTCTAAGCACATGTATTTTCATGTACGTGAAATAATCATGTACATGTACATCAAGGAGGGGAGCTAGACACACACACCATGGGAGCTTATGGACATCAAAGCATTCTGTAATCGCATCCCATACATTGTGAAAGAGGTGCCTTCTATCTCCTTCTATCTTACCTTCTCCTTCTGTCTCTCCAGCTCTTCTTGTTCTTCGAGGTACAGCTCTGTGCGGATCCTACATGTACAGAGAAATGTGAACTCTACCACACGAACAATGCATGAACAAACACACAGTTGATGAATACTCCAATACTTAGACAAAATGCAATACAAACACACAACTTATCCATGGCAGTCATATTTTAAGAAAAATGAGCTGCCACAATATGATGTGTCTTTAGTCTCTTTCCCAGACTTTCCCCTTAGACGGACGCAAAATAGAAAAACAGGAGGAGAATTTTGAGGGTATAAAGGGCTCGTATGTGAAAATTACGCATGTGTAAAGGGAGAGACTGGGAAGGAGGCTACTATGTCTTCATGGGTCATAATTAGAGGGGTTCCCTGGTACAGTACGCGTCAAAAAAACGTTTCCAATATCGTTCAATACAATACCGTTCCGTTCCACTAAAGAGCGCACGATATGGAACGGAAACGTTGCGCAACGACGTTTCATTCCGTTCCGTTCGGTTTCGTTTCGTTTCGTTTCGTTTCGTTCCGTTTCGTTTCGTTTCGTTCTGTTCCATTGAAGCCAGCGTGGTGAGCTACTGCAAGAGCCAAGAGCAGAGAATAACCCTTTCGCTTACAAAAGTGCGCAATTTTGCGCACTTTTGGAAATAGCGTAAAATACATGTAATATTGAACTGATTTGCATATTCATTGTCGGCATGTCGGCATTATCTGATAAAAACCTCCCACGCACTCTCAGAAGTGGTCGGTCGGCACTTGGAAGTGGCGGTCGGAGCTTTGAAGTAGCTTTCATCTATACTTTCAGTACTTAAAAAAAAAAAAAAAAAAAAAAAAAGCAAAAAAGCCTAGCAGCAGTGTGATAAACTGTTGAAGGCACTAAGCAAGGCTAGAGGGCCAGGCGGTGACCGTTTGGCACTAGGCGGCCGAATGAATCGGCCAGGATCCGGGGAAAAGCGGAGATTTTCAAATGGAGGGGTGTGGTCAAGATGACGCTAGGGGTTGCCCGTAGCGACGACGGGTGACGCGGACGTGAGCGGAGATATGAGGAGCTCCGTGTCACGTTTGCACTCGTTCTGGCTCAGAACTCAATTGAAAGGGATAATCATAGCGAAGGGGCGAAGGCTATAACTAGCCTCGTCCTAGGCTACGCAAACTACGCGGCAACGCCCACAACTGCGCTACGCTAAGTTACTTGTCGAAAAGCGGCGCCCTACCTGCCCCAACGCCCATAGATGGCACTACGAGCTCTGTTGAAGGACTATACACTGAGTTTGTTACAGTACATATACATTTACTGTTACTATAGAACGCTCCGCGACCCGTACATATACGCACTTGCGAGTAGTAAGTAGCGCAGCCCTGAAAAGCCAACGCACGACCCTTCAATATGGCATCTTTCTACAGGCATATACTCCCTTGAAGACTACTCTGCAAACGAAACGAAACGGAACGGAACGGAACGAAACGAAACGAAACGAAATATGCCTTAAAACGGAACGAAACGCAACGGCACGACTGTCAAAAACGGCAAACGAACGGAACGTTAATTACCGTTTCACTGAACGAAACGGAACGATTTTGGAAACGTTTTTTTGACGCGTACTGTATATAACAGGCACAGATAGCCCACTAATCTATACCTGTCCATTTCTTCAACTTCTGATCTCATTTTAGTGAGTTCTTCTGCCAACTGAACGAAGAGGAGTAGTAAATTAAGGTAATTAAAGGTTACCCCTTATGATTAACTTACTTTCTGTTGTACTGCTGCCATTGCTTCCTCCTGTTTCTTAGCCTCTTGCATGCGAGCCTGTTCTCTTTGTTGTTGGTGACGGCTGAACTCGAGGATACGACGATTCTCTTCTTCCATTAGTGCACGTTCGTGTTCCTTCCACTGTGGGAGGGTGAGAATGAGTGTGTGTGTGTGTGTGTGTGTGTGTGTGTGTGTGTGGAGAGAGAGAGAGAGAGAGAGAGAGAGAGAGAGAGAGAGAGAGAGAGAGAGAGAGAGAGAGGAGAGAGAGAGAGAGAGAGAGAGAGAGAGAGAGAGAAGAGAGAGAGAGAGAGAGCTCACTTCCTCTCTCTTCTGCATAAACTCCTCAATATATTTTCTAGTGGCTTTCTGCTTCTCCAGCCTTGCCTCCTGCTCCCTACACACATATGTATATATATAATACACACGATAACACACGACAAATCAACCTAACCACCTTAACAGCTAAACACACACTAGTCATGACATGTTCATAGCATGAACATTAGGATAAGGAACTAGAAAATTAAGGGAGCTGCCCCAAATCTAGGAGCTACTCCCGATTAGGGTACCTCTGATCTTCCTCGTAAATCTTGCGGACAATCTCATCAATCATCAGTTTCTCCTTAAGGAATTCTTCGTACTCTTCTTGGCGCTTCTTCTCCTGTAGTTGAAAGATCTCTCACGGACACACACACACACACACACACACACACACACACACACACACACACACACACACACACACACACACACACACACACACACACACACACACACACACAGACCTGCTCTTCAAGCTGCCTCTCCAGCAGTTCCTGATACTGGATGGACTGCTGCCATTTCTCCTCCTCCTTCTTCTTCTCCAACTCAGTGGCCTTCTCGTGCTCCTTGCGCATTACCTCAGCCATTTCTTCCTCATACAACTACATGTATGACAAGTATACATGCATGATGTAATCACCAATGATGTAATCTCTAATGGTATTCTCAAGAGAACAAAGAGACCGGAGTCTTTGATGGCAGAATTCGGAAAAAACGACTCAGAACACTAATTATGCATTAGTCTATGTCCCGTGAAGCCCCTCTAATCATGATGCCCTTCGTTGTGCAGAAGGTGTCCTGATTAGTAGAGTGTCCAATATGAAGGGTTGTGATGGAAGTGAAGTATTAACTGAGGTGTCCTCATCTCAAGGAAGTGCAGATAGAAGATGCATGTATACATGTAACATTACCTCATCTTTTTCTTAGTTCTTTCTTCTCTGCCATTTGGGCAGCTCTTTCTTTATTCATGTAGCCAGCCTTTAGCCTGGCTTCTAGTTCTCTTAACTCCAAACTGGAACATAAGACATGAGAGTGAGTGAGTGAGTGAGT